>CAXKVY010006988.1:0-14614 GCA_964058915.1 Tetropium fuscum | reverse complement strand
AAACGAAGTTTTGTAATAAAGTATATCTGGACTTTGATGGCGCACTTCTAACCATACTGCCTCAGAAATAAGAAATTTTTCGTTCTCTGTATTCATTTTTCGATTCACAAATGGAGCGTTTGCACTTGAATATAGAGCCTCCAACTTTTTAAAGTCATTCAGTTCCATGTTAAAAAACTGTGGCCCCTGTTGACCTAATTAACTGTTGCCAATCCCACGGTGTAGCTATGGTCATCGTAGGTTGTTTTTTATAGTGCGCTCAATAAGAGCATGAATATGGTCCGTTTCCATGTGAGTACGACGTTTCAGAAGAAATTTGTGCATAACTGATTTCAAGGAGGGACAACTATTCAAAAAATAGAAATAATTTAATGCCATCATGATATGAACAACCTGATTTAGCTAACGACACAACAGCGCATCTTTTTACCTCGAGGAAAATTTCCAATACGACTTCTATCTTTCTATCTTTAGTAATTACTAATACTGGAGATACGATCCTTTTCCATCATACAATTTAAGCTCCTGGTATATTGGAAAACGCATTAACTCCATTTTAACAAAAAGTGGAGATACGACCCTTTACCTCTAATGTACAGATATATATATATATATATATATATATATATATATATATATATATATATATATATATATATATATATATATATATATATATATATATATATATATATATATATATATATATATGTTAGCTTTTAAGTTCTTTACTACTCATATTTGTTTTGTGAAAAGAAATCTTGGGTTTGTAGCAATTCAATACATAGAGAAATAGAAAAATAGAAGAATAATAAGGAAGAAAAACTTACCAGTTGTATATCTGGACATATATACGAAACGGAACCACTTAGAAGTTGTACAAGTTTTTTTACCTTCCTTGACGATCTTCGAAGTAATGTACGATTTGTTTTCATAATAAATCGTAAATCACTATGCTAGATGGTATAGACATTTTTGCACTGTTCGAATTATTTTATTTATGTAATTTAACTTCAAATCAGGAACTTTTTTTTTTTCACTTGCACGTAAACTGGGCCCATAACTTATTGGGTTTTGGGGCTATTTAAATAAAACTAATAACTGGTAGACTAGATTTAATGATAAAATAATCTTGAACATTACGTCCTAACACAGCAGCTAGTAAACGAGAAGTGTTTCGTATATCTACTCATATATAGTGGTGTTTTTGAAGTGTTTATGTAACCATGCCTGAAAGAACCTTTTAGATAAAAAGGGACAGGAAACAGGTACATGTGGTGTCACTCACAGAGTATACACAATTATATCATTCCTG
Organism: Tetropium fuscum; assembly: GCA_964058915.1. Lineage (NCBI taxonomy): Eukaryota > Metazoa > Arthropoda > Insecta > Coleoptera > Cerambycidae > Tetropium > Tetropium fuscum. The sequence continues at coordinate 13,299 of CAXKVY010006988.1, read as the reverse complement.
AGACGTTTTAATTTTTGAATACATATTTATGTATCTAATAAATCCAACAATATATATATATATATATATATATATATATATATATATATATATATATATATATATATATATATATATATATATATATATATATACATATATATATATATATATATATATATATATATATATATATATATATATATATATATATATATATATATATATATATATATATATATATATATATATATATATATATATATATATATATATATATATATATATATATATATATATATATATATATATATATATATATATATATTACACAGTGACCGCAAAAACATACATTTTTGGCCTTGCATTGATAACTTTTTTACTCGTGAACCGACTCTCAAAATCCAGGCCTCATGTTGAAGCTAAAACTGCAGTTAATAAAGCACGATAATAATAAAGTGTTCATATTATACAATTTGTTCGAAAGCAAGTTGTCTTTAATTGAAGTCTCTCAGAATACTAGGTTTCGCGAGTTATGCAGATTTGGTTCAACTTTGATGCAACCCTGTATATTGAAACTTTGCCAGGAGTCGATTATCTTTATCGTGCTTTATTAACTGCAGTTTTAGCTTCAACATTAGGCCTGGATTTTGAGAGTCGGTTCACGAGTAAAAAAGTTATCAAAGCAAGGCCAAAGATGGATGTTTTTGCGGTCACTGTGTATATAAGTCAAATCAACGAAAATCGCAAAAACCGTTTCGAGATATGAGGTTCTAATTTATGACATCCATGTTGAAATCCAGAAAAAAAAATTTTTTGTTGAAATAAGACGATGCCGAAATTTCAGAAATTTAGCACTGTTTTATTTTCCGCCCTGTAGAAACTTTATATGAAACATATATCCTTGGTATAAACAAGGACCGGCAGACAAAACATTGTACTAGCTAACACTTCAAACAGAAACTAAATAGGCGGCGGCAATCCAGATTTATTCTGTTCCAAAATCAGAGCAAATTTGGCAGTGTAACGTTTATTTTGTTGATCAGTTTAGATATAATTTACCATAGTTGTTAGTTATATTAAAATTGATAAGAGTGCGCAAAGCGTAATATATAGAAATTAAATAGATGTTTTAATATTTAAGTTAGAATCGTGATAGGTAGAATTTTTAAAATATTTCTCATTGAAATGTTTATTTGAAATATACCCTGAATTTATTTTATTTCAAAAATAAAAAACTGTAAAAATTTAATAATTGTATTAAATTATTAAACATACTTAATCATATATGTAATTAATCAACCAAGAACAACATTTTTAAAGTATTATTAATAAAACATAAATATTCTTCAAAATTTAAAATAACAATATATATCGCTATTATTTACTTTGAACCTACAGGAATCCCCAAAATTTTCAAAAATAATAACAAATGTCAATTTGATAAAAATTAATAAATAGAGAAGAACATATCATGACAATATATATATATATATATATATATATATATATATATATATATATATATATATATATATATATATATATATATATATATATATATATTGTGATGATATGAAGATAAGATTTTTCACAGCCCGCACGTTTGGGCTAATAATTGTGATATATAAGTATATAAGAAAAAGCCCCACCGTTGGGTGATAATTCAGATATAAGGAATATAAGAAATTTTAAAAATCCCATGTTGAGCGCCAAATTAAGATGTATGAAGGATATAAGAATTTTTAAAAGCCCCACGTTTGGGAGACAATTCGTTGTGCAAGCGAGGGATACCAGACCCCTCTAGCGGTCAGTTGCTACTACTCATCAGACTACTAAGACATTACTAAGTAAAGTCTTTGTCTGATGAGTAGTAGCAACTGACCGCTAGAGGGGTCTGGTATCCCTCGCTTGCACACTACTGCTTAGTCTGCTTGACTGTTTTGATAGTTTTGGTCATTCATTAATTCCTCTACCTACGGTGTACTGATGAGAGCCAAACAGCTCGAAACTAGTCTACACCTGGTGGAGGTATTGATGAATGACCATGGCTATCTTATCGGATTTGCAGGTGTAATTCAATACAGGTAGGAATATTAGTTCTCTGTGTAGTTGTTACCTGTAAATCCATTCAGACAATTTGTTATTTATGAGATTATAAGATTTTCAAATAATAGATCTGTTTTCAAAATTTTGCTTTCAACTGAAAATGATAGATCTGTCGATATTATAAACCCCTAAACGTAAAAAAACACTGTAAAAAAAATTATAGTTATTTACTTTCTGCGTTATTCGTAATAGCAATTACCCCAACGCAGCGAGGCTAGGAAAATGATTATATCGAGTTACGCTAGGGCGCCAGTCGATCATGTTGACGGAAGGGGAGGTACCAAGACACATACAAAACTGAAATTCGCACAGTAAGTAAGAAGTTTAATTAATAATATGTATCGGAAGGATAATATATTCCTTTGGTCACATGGGAGAATCCTGAGATTCATTTTCCAAAATGATAGTGCTCCTCTTCAAGACGTTGGCGCCAAATATTGTTTCTACTAGACTAGAGGAATGACATCTTATACCTACCAAGTAAATGTGCTTTTAATTTCTATCCTTTACCCAACTTATCTGTACATGAGCATCATGTAGGAGTAAGTGGCCTTCAAAATCTGAAAACCAAATTTCATGGGCATCTTTTGTATGGAATTTAAATTGACACACTTACCCCTAAGAAGGAGCTTAAGGTCATGGCACTAAATGGACCTATGTCAAAGGCTAATGCTCTGTTACAGCGCATGATCATGACGATCATCATCTGCTTGAGCTTCTGCGGCTGGTCATACCACGCACTTTCCCATATGGCCAGAGCCAGGTTGGAGCTCTGAAATAATATTTTTGAATACAACTTATGATCATCAGGACTAGATGCTCTGCAGGACCAGACCAGATAAAGTTCGCATCGCAAATTCGCGTACGGTCAAGAGTACGACGCGGGAAATATTCAAGCAAATTCTAGCAACATGTCTGGTTTAAGAAAGCGGATAGTGGACACAGAATGTCGTCAATTCCAAGACAAATGGACTAATGAGTACTTTTTTATCTCGTACAGTGGTAAACCTATGTGTTTGTTGTGCAATGAAACAGTTTCGGTTTTAAAAGAATACAATATGAAGCGGCATTACTACAGCAAACATTTCGCTCGATATAATTTACTCACGAGCCAGATAAGAAAGGATAAAATTAAAACTCATTACCGATTTAGGGAAACAGCAACAAATGTTCCATTAGGAAAAATCAAATGTATACAGTTGTTAAAGCTAGTTTTATAATTAGTTCCAAAACAGCGAAAACATCGAAGTCATTTTCTGAGGGACAGTTTGTTAAAGAGTGCCTAGTAGATGTTGTAGAACTTTTGTGCCCAGAAAAGAAGATAGAGTTTGAGGAAGTGAGCTTATCGCGACGTACTGTTGTTCGGCGTATAGATATGATGGCTAGTGATATCGAAAAAAACGTTGACCGATAGATTGGGTGATTTTCAAGTATTTTCGATTGCTTTGGATGAGAATACAGCCCAGTTAGCTATTTTTAATCGAGGTGTTGATGAAGAATTTCCAGTGAATTACTGGCTTTACGGGGGGACCGCTACAAGGGACCACTACTGGAAAAGATATTTTTACAGAGGTGCAAAATACTTTTGAAAATGTTTTATCGGAATTCTGAAGGAAAGAGCAACCGCTATAATTTGCAAGAGCACATATTTGGCTCGAGCTTACTCAGACCGAGCTAATAAAGTTAGTTCGAACTGGCAACCGTATACATGACCGGACTTATTAGTTCGAACTCATTTAATTTGAATTAAATGGTGCATGTATAGATGGTAACTGATTTACCATATATTTGGTATGATATCCTGAGTGTAGTTTACTATTACATCCGCGTAATCAAAAAAAAATTATGGCTGTTTCGTCAATGTTCGTGCCCGTTTTGCCTTCACAGTTTTTGCAGAATGAAAAGCAAGTCAATTCGATTTTTCTGCAAGAGCACAATTGAAGAGAGACTTGTCAAACATCCAGTATCGAGGTACGTTCCATTAGAAAGGCATGTGTAAACGACAAAGACCACGGATATACTTCACTATCTGGCTACAATCGGACGCATATTATCCTAGGTTATGACGTTCAAGGGAAGTATTTCATTTCGGTAGCTAGAATTCTAGACATCTCATGGCGTATAGGTACGACGCACAGTGGGCCAGAGATCCCCTAATCATTGAAAAAGTTAATTTTCAATAACGATGGCGCACTAATTTTTGTCATGCTAAAAACAGTCAAGTAGGCCATGAAGTTTACAAAAACAACGACTTTTATAATGACTCGCCCTGGTTTGACAGATGTCGAGAAATTTAATTCTTATTGTCCGGTTCAGTTTCTTCGAACAAGTTGCTCAAGTTTGAGACGATACAGTTCAAAGTGGATTAACTTTTTGACATATGCTATGAATAGGCCAGATACAGGTAAGTTCAAGGTTTTATATAATTAATTTTCTATATTTCTTTGTGCAGTTACGGCAAAAAATATTTATTCAGTGAATGCGTGTAAAAGCAAAAAAAATTAAATTGTCACTGATATTTCACGAGAGATATCTCAAAAGCTACAATGAGCTACACATTTTTGTTGATGCTATCCACCTCTCCAATTATTAAGCTTTATTATCGAAAAAAAATAGTTTTGCCGAATTGTGCCTATTCTCTGTGGGGAAGGTATTTTTAGCGCATGCGAGTGGATATAAATTGCATTTTATAATTTTCTATTATAATTTGATGCAAAATATAGCTTATCGGGTATTAAATGAAAGGTAATTCGGACTACCTACACTGTAAAAAGTTATTGGAACATGTCATCTGTCATTTTGACGGTTTTGACATATATGTTCTAAATGTCATATTTAAAAGCAATTTAAATTTTTTTCTTGTTCAATCGTTTGAGCTTTATAACGGTGCCGTTAAACGGTGCAATTAAAAGTCAAAACGACTCTTATGACAAATTTTCGAAACTTTCTCATTGTAAAGCAGGCTTTTGTAAACAGATTATATTTGAAATTATAATAGGTTGAAAAGTATGTCAGAATAATTATGAATTTAACAAATAAAATTGACACTCAAGATGTCAACAAAATATTAATGTCATTACCTGAAAGCCTGGTTCACATTAGCTAAAAAAATCGTTTACTTCCAATTGCATGGCACTGTACCTAGGTATAAATTGGCACAGTAATTTTAAAATATAAATATTGAGACTTGTGTCCATATTGCATGAAACAAAAAGGTGTATTTTCAACTTTTTAGTTACAGAATTTTTTTCTCTGATTTTTAGAACGAAGGATCCACAGGATTCAAGTCAGAACTTTATTTGAGGGTGGGATGAAAAAAATGAAATAAAAGAAACTTTGACTGCGGTGTGTCAAAAGTGTTTTCAACAAAATGAAATAAAAATACAAAATTTAGTCAAGAATTTCTCTATTCAGTTCCGTAAAAAATGGCTCGCAGTAAATAGAACTAGGCATCGTTTTTTGAGCAAAAATGAAAATTGGTTGAACAACTTTTTGGTTTTGAACTGCAATTCTGCCAAAAAAACAAATGGTGCTGGAAGACCAAAAGTAGAATTTGGGCAGCTCACTTAAAGCGGAAAATTTCGTAGAACGGAAAATTTAAGGAAATCAGGAAATCAGATAGTAAATAACTTCTGTTTGCAGCTCAGATGAACTTAAGAGCTAGTGGCAGAAAAACGATCGCTAAAAGTATAGGCAACCTTGCTAACGAAAATAATATTCCAAACGAATCTGAGGGCAGTAGAAGTCAACTGAGCAGTGAAAGAGCCTTGGCTTTAACAGTGGATGCTAGATTATCTAAAAGACAGTATCAGGAGTTGAGGAACGTAGCAAAGGAAAATAACTCCAATCTATATCCTCCATATAATCAAATTAGAGAAGCCAAAAAGTTGTGCTATCCCAACGATATTATAGTCACTGAACATTCTGCCTCCGTGAAACTTCAGTCATTACTTGATCATACGACTTGTAGATTACTTTCAACTCTAGAATTGGATGGTTTTAAAGGCTTAAAGCAACGTGAATTAATTATGATTTCAAAATGGGGTATGGATGGTAGTTCTGGCCAAAAAGAATATAAGCAGGCTTTTGAAGGCAATTATTCAGATACAAATTTACTGTTGATATGTTTGGTTCCACTGCAGATATACACTCGAAATAATAAAAATGAAAATATTGTAATTTGGAATAATCCTTTGCCTTCATCCACAAGGTACTGCCGACCATGTAAGATTCAATTTTTGAAAGAAAGTATTGAAGTATCAAAAATCGATTATGCTGCTATGCATGCCGAAATTAACAATTTAATTCCAACAAAGTTCCTGTTAAACGAACACGATTTTTTTAATACAAAACATGAACTTTATATGACAATGATCGACACAAAAATGATAAACTCTGTAACTGGTACTTCGTCGCAAAAATGTTATTTATGTGGGGCTGCCCCAAATGAAATGAACGACATTGAAAAGGTCTCCAAAAAACCTATAAAAGATGAGTATCTGAAATTCGGGATCACATCTCTCCACATTTGGATACGATCCTTTGAATGTCTTTTAAAAATTGCCTATCGTTTATCTCTCAAAAAGTGGCAGGCACGTGGTGAAGACAAACTTATAATTAAAGAACAAAAACGTAAAATTCAAACTGAATTTAAATCTCGCCTGGGAATCATTGATGACCAACCAAAACAGGGCAGTGGTACTTCAAATGATGGAAACTGCGCAAGACATTTTTTCCGAAATTATGATATTTCAGCCGAAATTACAGGACTGGACAAAGCGCTAATATACAGATTTTTTGTCATCTTACAAGTTATTGCTAGCGGAATAAATGTCAAGAAAAATGAATTTGATATGTATGCAATAGAAACTGCAAAATATTTTGTATCGAAGTATCCCTGGTACAAAATGCCAGCGGGCATTCACAAAATGCTGATACATGGATCAGCCATTGTACAATCAGCACCCGTGCCAATAGGACAGCTCTCTGAAGAAGCCCAACAGGCACGAAACAAGGAATACAGGAGATATAGGGAACACCACTCCCGAAAGTTTAATAGAGTTGCCACAAAATTACTAGTTTAAGAAAAAGACTTTCAATTAAGAAAAGAAAATTTTGCTCAGAGGCACTTAACTTATTGCAGCCAGCTGCAATAAATGGTTGTTTTGACAGCGATACAAGCTCCGATAGTGATTCAGAATAAAAAAATTGTGCAACACTAAAACTATGTTTTCCCTTGTTTACTCAAATGTTTTTTTTGTTATTATAGTTCTGTAATTGTTATTAAATTATAACTAAAATTAAAATACATTAACGTTACAAGACAACAAAAGACGTTACAATAAATTGGATCATTAATGTGAGTTTTCTTTCTTTCTTTATTTTTTCATTTCATTTTCATACTTGGAAGACAATTAAATTGTCTTCCGGGGAATTGGAATTGAATTAATTAATATTTTGTCAGAATCCGACATTTGATGATACATAAATCTACTTCCGATTTGAAATAAAACGAAAATTGAATTATTTTGCATAATTCCGACAAAATTCTATTTTTATAAAAATTGCAAAAATAATGCCTGTTGTAATTTTTTCAACATTGACCCATTAATAAAATTAACTTATTTTTCTCTGTTTTAATGATTACTTGACAAAATTTGATACATTTATTGAGTTCGATATTTTTCAATGTTTTACAAAATTCTGGCCCACTGTGCGACGCAACATATTATTGGCATATTGGGTAAGTAAACTTAGTATTTTTGGTGTAGGTATTTAATATTTTAAAGTGATTAGGTATATTTTAGCGAACATTGTGATTCATTGGGTTATATTGTGATTAATTATAGTGCATATTATAGTGCATAAATTTGGTATTTCCGGTATAGGTAATTATTAATATATTTTAAAAGCGATTATTGTGATTAATTTGAGTCTACTTGGAAACAGTGTTTTGTGAATTTTTTGAGTTTGATGTGTTAAAGTACATTTAATTATACTGTTTCATAAGTGTTCTTTAAATATAGTAAAATGTTTAGACCGTGGGAAGATCCTCAGCCTAGTACCAGTCAAAATCAGGAGGATTTAAATGCAACGCCAGTTAAAAAAAGGAGGAAACAATTAGGAATACAGGAACAGCAAATTGTATTAAACGTATACAAAAATGTAAATGACAGCGAAGGAGAGACTGGGGCTATAGAAAAGACGTCATATTTGACAGAAGTATCGAAATCGACTATCTACAGAATAAGTACTTAAAAAAGGAGTTACTCAACGAAAAGTACGATTTGGCGCAGTAAAACCAAAGGAAATTGACACATCACATGTGAAGTTACTTCGAGACACAATTTATGATAAATATAGTAAAAATTAAATTCCAACTGTCGATTCATTATTATTGGAATTGACTTCGAGTGGTCGGTTGCAAATTAGCAAACAAACGTTATGGCGATGGCTTAGAAAAATAGTCAATAAAAGGGCGACGACAATGGAAGGTCGTAGAATTATTTTGTGGCGCTTGGAACATTTGGAAAGCATAACCAAATTTAGAAAAGAACAACGACCGATTTATTACGTGGGCGAAACTTGGTACGACACACATGACACAGTAAAAAGAAGCTGGACAGATGACTCCGACAGATGCAAAGTAGATATGCCTCCAAATAGAGGAAAACGATTATTAATTCTACATTGTGGTAATAATAATGGATGGGCTCCTAATTGCCTAAATCTCAGTGGAATAAAATTGGATGATTCCAGCGTTGACTACCACAAAATATGAATTGTAACATTTTTGAGGAATGGTTTAAGTATAATTTACTACCGAATGTAGAAAATTATAGCGTTATAGTCATGGATAACGCCCCGTACCACTCAAAACTTTAAGAGAAGATTCCGCATACAAGCACGAAGAAAAAAACATTCAATAATTTACGATTTAATTTCACACAATTTAGAATTCAACGAAAAATTTACTTAGGCTCAATTTTGGATATCGTCAAGAAAAATAAATTTTTGTACAACTGTTAAAAAAACCTTACATTTCTGCATCTCTATTGATGCGTAAATTTTGCTTTACTTTTTTTCGCCGTGAAAAAGTCTTTTCCCCGTGACTTTTTTTCACTGCCAAAATAATTCACAAAATAAACATGAAATACCTATTACTTTTTGCAGGATTTATTTTTAAGAGAGTCAATTATTAATATTGATTATTCATCATAAAACAAATTTCATTTGTTGGAATAATAATTGATAGTAAAGTTTGAACAATTTCTTCCAACATAAAATCCCGAAGATGTTCCACGTTGCTGCTGATCAGAAACGTTAGATATTTCTTGAAGAGTTGATCCAAAATGTTATCAGATATTTTAATTTGTTTGGAAGAAGATGGACAATTCAATATTTTGTTCGAAATCTCAATTTTGTTATTCAAACTATCTTCTATATATGCTTCTGCTACGGAGGCAGATTTCCAGCCACCGTGACGTTTTATGGATGTAATGTTGCCCCCTGCATTGGCCAGAAGAGTTACAGAGCTTCTCCTGAAACAGTGACCTGTGTGGCTCTTATAAATGTCTTTTCCAAGCCATTTTGCAATCAAGCTGGGAATTTCTCCTATTTTATTTATCCCCACATGTTGGTTAATACATTTTCCTCTCGAATATTTCAAAAATAATCTGTTACTTTTTGTATGAGGCGGCCGTAGTGCTCTATACTTGCGGTATATCTCAATATAATCAGAATTTGAAACAGTAAACGTTCTTGCACAATAGGTCTTCGTATCAGATATTTTAACAATCAATATAGATCCAGCATCCTCAATGGCATCAATAGTTATATGTAATAATTCTTCACGGCGACAAGCACCGCCGATACCCAAAACTAGGACAACCTACAAATAAAAAATATTGAAATTACCACTAATCTTACAAAATTATGATTATATCTGTACCTCATAAAGTAATTATTTTGCATTATCAACATCTTGAATAAATTTATTTATATCATCCCTTGATAAAATTTTAGATTTCTTTCCTCTGTATCCGACGCTTTTGTTCTTAACGAGCGGGACCAATTTTGAAAACTTCCTTATATCAATATTTTCCTTAACATTCAATGTACTCTTCAACATTGAGTAGACACTCCATAACGTTGAAGGTTTTATAACTTTCCTCAAAATAGCATATAAGCACATTTTCAGAAACCTTTTTTACATGTTTCTTGTCGCACCATTCACGAAATTGGTCATATGTTTTCTCATATACTAACTTGGATTTGGTCGGTAACATATTAGATACTATTACATTTGCTCTCTCATATATATCTTATGAGGTATCACTACCACTATCATATTCAACATCCATCTTCTTGAACATAACTTGAAATTGAGGCAACTACGAGCAAACACGGTCAAACCGTCAAACACGTGGCGTGTCAACAAACCGTTTATACAGTAACGACACAGAAAGACCACTGGATGCTGTGAAATTGTATTGGAAGTATTGATAACATTAAGGATAACATGTATGGAAAAGAGAAGTACCTATTATTTAGTTATTTTGGATTTATTTTTTTCAGACAGGAAAAATTTTTGAATGCGATTTTACTGAAAACATTGGATAATATTTTCAAGACAACAGTCGTTTACAAACGATAACTTATCGGGACAAAAACCACGTCAAGGTCTATTGGAAGTATTTATTTTTAATATATTTCAGACGATGTAAATTCACATTAACAGTTGTACAAAAAATGTTGTTTGTATTTCGTGTATAAAATTCGTGTTTTCATGGCACATTCGAGAGAATTTTTGAATTAACACTCTCATGTGGCATAAAAAAACCTCATAAACTCATTTTACACAATTAATACAAAAATAACTTTCGAAAAAATATGTTGTAGATGAAATGGCTAAAGCTCATGGACACACTATTCTAAGATTACCTCAATATTTTTGCATATTCAATCCAATTGAATTAGTATGTCAGCCAGAGTCAGCTAAAACAAGGAATTCGACGAAACAGTAAGTTTCCCTAATTTGATGCAAAAGGGATTGGAGTTATGAAATCGGAGGTAGAGAAAGTGTCATCGGATAAATGGACTGGGTAGAGCATGTAAAAAAAATCATACCTCCACGTGGTCCTTGCTGTGCAATAATAATTTGTATAAAAATTATTATTGGCTAAACTGAGTACATACCTAATCAATAACAGACCAAGTGTAATAAAATAAATATAAGATGTTACATGAAAACGAAATGCGGGTTGTAACGTAAATAAATCCGTTCCGTTTTATGGCTAATGTTTGAATTCCTATTTCAAATATTTGAAATAAAACCGCGCGAACTTATAGAAAACCGCGACTCACCATCTACCGTTATCCCTAACTTTTCGTCTCGCTAAATGTCGCGTGCTCCCAGCAAGCACATTTATACGCGATATCCGCAAAAATCATCCCCTTGGTGACCACACCTTGATGACCGAGATTCAATTCCTTTGGTGAGCAGAGCAGACCATTATTACCTATTCCTGAACGTCAGACTTGAAGGTATCTCCTCCCACAGCCGGCACATCTCAGCTCAGCTGGACCGCCAAGGCGAAGCTTCAGCCTAGGATCCTAGGAAACCCAGCACATTCACGAGGGGATCTCCAGATAAGAGAAAAGGTATTTTTGTATAATTAATTGCCCCTAGGAATTACCAAGTCTTAAGACATATTTCCACTTTACTTTTTTCCCAAGGTTTATAATTCACTTTTGTTGTAAATGATAAATTTCTCGACTTGACCTTGTGTCAACATTTTTTATTGTTTTAACCTAAAGCCCTTCAGGCTACTTAATAAAGTAGGGTCGTTTTAACGCCCCTCAGGCAACCCAAATGTTAATTTTAATTTTAATTTAAGAATAACTGTGAACCATCAACTGGTCAAAAATATTTTTGTAATATTTTGTTTTTACGGCACAGTTCGCAAACAACATATGAATAGGAAAAGTCCACAGGTACCAAAACCTAATACATAAATTGAGCGTATACAGGAGCGAGATTACTTAACGTGCAAACAAACCACTGAAAAAATAACCGCACCAGCGAAGGGAAAAGATATAAATACAACAAAACCAGAGTCAGACGTAACAAGTGAAATATTGCAACAAATTATGATCAAACTCGATCAACAGGAAAATACGAATAAAATGATTCTTGAAAGAATAATCAAAATAGAAAACAGCAACAAAAAAGCTGCAAATAACAAAAATAAAAATGGTTACTAACGCCGTCAGAATAGTAGCCTGGAATGCCAATGGGCTAATAAAACGAGCCCATGAACTAGAAGCGTTCTTATGGAACGATAAAATCGATGTAGCCTTAATCTCTGAGACTCACATGACCAGAACAAATTATTGCATAATTAGAGGTTACAAGGTTTATCACACTGCTCGACCAGACCTTCCCGGAAAGGGAGGAACAGCGCTGATAATCAAAGAAAACTTAAAACACTACGAGGATGCCAAATACGAAACTGCAGAAATCCAAGCGACAGCAGTAATAATGCAAATGAAATCCTACGACATCACAATTGCTACAATATATTGCCCAGCAGGAAAAGCGCAAAAAGAAGAACACTACAGTCGCTTCTTTCGATCATTAGGAGATCGGTTCATTATTGGAGGCGACTTTAATGCCAAACACACCTATTGGGGTTCTGCTAATATAACGCCGAAAGGAAGACAACTATACATTGCTGCAAAGGCAATGTCTTGTCACTTCCAATCAACCGGCAAACCAACGTACTGGCCTACAGATAGAGAAGAAACGCCAAGCTTAGTCGACTTTTTTGTGTTACGCAATATTGCATCCGCTTATGCCAACATTGAAGAATGCTTTGACCTAGCATCTGACCATTCAGCAATTCTACTCTCATTGAGTGAACATGTAATAACCAAACAGCAACCCGCATATCTCGTTAACGGGAAAACTGATTGGGACGGATTTCGAGCAGAGGTTGAACAGAGACTTGAACTAAGCGTACCCTTGAAAAAGAAAGAACAGTTAGACCATGAAGTTGAAAAGCTTATGGTTGGCTCGCAGCAATCTGCGTGGAACAACACCCCCACACTGAAGCCAAGAACACCAGGTTTGAACTACATCAAAGAAATTCGAGACTTGGTTAACCAAAAAAGGAAAGCCAGAAAAAAATGGCAACAAACTCGTTCGCC
>CAXKVY010006987.1:0-29218 GCA_964058915.1 Tetropium fuscum | reverse complement strand
ATAGCCATAATTTTTGGCCTTGGATTATAATTTTTCATTGGATTTTAAGCGAATGGTACGAAATATGGAATCGCGATGTTTGCTCAGCATTGATAAATCGAGGGACTGAGACGTCTTGTTGTGCGACGAGGTGGGTGTACATAAATTTGTTCATCATTTGTTATGTTTACGGAATGGGAAAAATCACAATTTCCAGATAAGAATAACAATCATCTTTCATATATTTTGTTACCTTTCTCATATGTTATTGAGCATTAGGAACGTAAACATATATGAAATTTAATATTAGAAATTTAAATTTAAAGTATTTCATTTTCATGAAAAATACTACGTAAATATGTGGTTTTCAATATCGTTGCAGTTAAAATAAATATAGATTTTATTGTCTTTTAAATCTCTAGAGATTAGAGAAAACAGGAATAATACTTGTGATTATGGCTTTATTTGACGGCTGATGAGACATATTATAGGGGTTGGATTTTTTACCCTCTTGTAATGATATCTCAGGGTTACAAAAGCTGTCACAAGCTGTCATTTTTTAGTACAAGTTTTCTGCAAAATTTAATTTTTTTAAATTTTTTCACTGTGGAGAAAAAAATTTATTTTCCTAGCCGCCTTATTTGCCTAGCTGATTTGCACATATCAGATAATTTTTTTGGGTTTTTTGCTTATACTTCGGAAATCGATTATTACCCCTGGAGTACATTCAGCAGCGATTTAAGTCAGCAATAAAAGTTTGCCTAAGCTAGCTCAGTTTTTAATAAAAATAAAAATAAAATTCCCGTGGGCGCCACTGACCATGCGCAACTAAGTCAGATAGTCCCCAAATTATCCTAAGTATCGAATCTACTCTGGCACTTTCTTTAATTTTTGTTGTAAAGAAAAATAAGACACACTGTATACTTATTACTAGGTTATTACTGTATTCTTATTACTACTTTACAAATTGGAAAGAAATGGTGATACAAAAGAAAATAATTCAAAAATTTAGTTGGTATTATACCTGGAAACGCAGCATAAAATACATAAACAGCTTATACAGAAAACGGATTAAATGTCAAAGTGCACGATGATCTTTCCGCAATCAATATATATAAAAATAGTGAGGCAATGTTTACCTAAATACGTTGATTAAACAGCGGGAGTAACCAGGTGGATACCTATAGACACTCTGTCAAACGTTAGCTGAGGGCTCGTAACAATTTTTTATATTCTTAAGCTTACACGGTAGTAATATCAAGTCAATCTAACAGGGTGTCCCCTTTTAAACTATACTTAAAACTAGGCTTATCTGTGATATTCAACGAGTCTTCCAGGAAGGTGGATATCTCCACTAACGCTACGCTGGTACAAGGGTCGAGAGTCTTCAGCAAGGTGGTCCTAAAGGTGGTTCTAAACGTGGTTCTAAAGGTGGTTGTCTCGTTACAAGTAAAAAAAGTTAGGTTAAGTGAATATATACCTGGTAAAACTAACTAAGTAGTTGGAAAACGGCTGCGAAAAGAAGCTTAGCTGTGTCCCTCAATCGCTGCGTTGCGATTTAGCTGCGTTGTGCAGGCTTTAGAGAACACAAAGTAGGCAAAATAAAATATGAGCACGCGGTTTCAAGAAAAGAAAATGTCTTACCTCAATGTTTTTTTTTTTATAAAAGTTGTTTGATCCCACTAATGTGGTATGTATAGATTCATCCAAAATCTCAGCACATGAACAATGAGTTCCTTGAATTATCCCATTCTATCGGAACGTACATAATATGTTAACCACATTGAAACACTAGTAAGCCCCAGGAAATTAGACCATAGATAGCGTCACAGAACTGCCAATGTTCAACTCATAAACCAATAAAGCGACACAGATATCCCGACCTGAAATTCTAAACACATGCTAAAGGGAACGCGTAGTCACTGCTTAAAATCAATTTATCCGTCAAATATACCTACAATAAATTTCGGTTTCCCAAATTGTTAATTACTAAAAGTGAACGTAACACGATAAGGCCCTTCTATACACTAAAACCTTATCTGGCGATAAGGCTTTTCTATACAAAACTGAAGCGGATAAAATGTGCAACAAAATAGTCTCTATTTATTTTTGCACGAATTGCACAGTTTCCAAGATGGGCTTTCAAACCTCATTTTTGAGCATTGAGTAACTGGGCTAGTATATCTAAGTATATATCACATTTATTTTATTAACAATAGAAAAAAATTGTACCATTAAATACGGTAATTTTATGGTAATTACTCATTTATTAATTTATTGAAACATTTGCTAATGAAATTAATAGAATACTCCTATAATATTAATTAGATATTTCGTAATTTGATGTACAAAAATGCCTACTTTGTGACTGCAACATTTACTAACGAAATTAATAGAATAGTCCTGTTAATTAGATATTTCATAATTAATTGTACGTACGTGTTTATTTGGGATTATGTACAAGATCCTATTTGTTAACTCATTTAGCTATCTAATTCCACTAGAACGTAGGCTACTAGATATTATAAGCGATGAATTGCCCTTCTCGCTGTTAACAAGTTATGAAGCATCGAACAAATTCGTACAATCAAAGGCTATGCGGGTGCACCCTCTCATCAATCCACGCTAAATGGATAATATACTATTTCCGCCAGTTATAAGCAGGTCATTCATTGGGCTCTCCGTGAGCCAGAAAAAATCGGCATTTATGGAAAACTCCGATCAATATATTTCACGTAACTATACCCGTCAAAATACATTCGTCCAAACGCAATTTCAGTTTTTAATTCGGTAATAACCACAAATTAGTGCTCTGCATACGCAAATAGTGAGTGACAACTAAACAGGTACCAAAAACTTGAAATATATAAATATGATAACGAACGTTTCTTAATTTTAGGGCATCCACGCGACAATTCGTTTAATCGGTGATATAGAAAAGATGCTAGTACCATCAGATATCACCCTAATGACTCTCACCACTGCTATCAACACAAAATGACGAGTTTTAATTTTCTTGTCCACCGTGTACTAAGCTTCCCTCTCAGTAATGAGAGGTTTGAAAAAGAAAAAGTATTAATTATACACGAGTACATAGCTGCGAGTAATGGTTATCCTAGAGATATAGTTGAAAAACTAATTAGGAAGCGTAATTTTAAGGACACACTTCGTAATTCTACGACCTTTCAAAAGGATATAGAGCAATTTCATGCTTCATAATCTTTAAGCGACATTAGCGAAGCACCCAAAAAAAAAAGCAAGAAAAATTTAATTTTTCACAACTAATTAGCGAGAAATTATGGCACAAGTCAAATTTCGATTTATGATGTTGAAAGCCGTTTTCTTGGAGGGTGCTTCGCTAAGTTCATATGAAGTTAGCAAAGCACCCCAAAAAACAAAAAAAAACGGCAAAATAAATTTTTCCACAACCGATTAGCGGCAAATTATGGCACAAGTCAAATTTCGATTTATGATTTTGAAAGCTATTTTCTTCGAGGGTACTTCGCTAAGTTCATATGAAGTTAGCAAAGCACCCCAAAAAACAGAAACAAGACCCGGCAAAATTAATTTTTAAACAAACAACTAGTTAGCGGCAAATTATGGCACAAGTCAAATTTCGATTTATGATGTTGAAAGCCGTTTTCTTCGATGGTGCTTCGCTAAGTTCATATGAAGTTAGCAAAGCACCCCAAAAAACAAAAAAACAAAAACACGGCAAAATTTATTTTTCCACAACTAATTAGCGGCAAATTGCTCACACAGTAGTTTTGATTTTGGCTTAGGGTGCTTCGCTAACTTCACGTTCATAAAGGTCCGGGATTTACGAAATTAGTTGTAATTATTGTGATCGAAAATATGTTGGACAAACGAGACGATCAATTAACACCAGATTTAAAGAGCATATGGCTCATCTAAAATATGGAAGAACAGATAAGTCTAGTGTTGCACAACATGCTTTTGAAAACAATCATAGAATAGATATTAGTAATTTAAGATTAGTTAGAAATGTGACCAATAATAGACAGTTGGATCCATTTGAGAGCATAGAAATTGTAAAATGTAAAAACAGTATGAATAGCGACAAGGGACCTACACCGTATAGCCCGCTTTACGCGTTGCTTAGCAACTGATCATTGAAGCGTGATTTCACCATAAATAGTATTAATAGGGTAGATTTTTAGTTTAGGATTAGTTTTAATCGTCTTCGGATAATGCAAACGCGCGTCGAGCGAAGTAAAAGTATTTTGGTGTTTGTGGAAACTACTCCGAGTGTTATATTATGTATTAGTATAAGTTATTGTAGGTCAGAATATGATTATTAATAAGATTTAACCTATTTGATCAAGTCAAAAACAAATTAAACTATGTGAATTAATATAGTTTATAAACAATTAACATTGAACTCAAAGTCATCTGTGAACTTTAATTTCAAGATATTTTCTTGATCTAACTTCAAAATATTATTAAAAATTCAACATGAGAAGTGAGCAAATAGCGAGGAAAGTAGCTCCAATATAATCCCTAAAATGTATAGAATCATAATATGCCTACATACAACGTAAACAAACCAGACCGTGTGCAAAAGAAGCGACAGGGCAGAGAATGTATATCCAAGCCAAATAAAGACAGAGCATCAGACATGAGCTCAACTCAATTAAAATTCGCCAGAAAAATTAAGACTATACAAATAGCTTCGACATGTCATCTCATGAATTATCAAACGTAGATAATTTAAACTGCGTCTCATTATTGTAAATGAAAACATCTCTAAAACCGAGATGCAAAATTATATTAAATCATTTATATTTTTGAAATTGAGATATTATCTTAGAAATATTACGTAAGAGAAATAATGTTTAATTTGCTTATTGGATACTTACTCATACTACTTCCCTGATGATTATTTCTTATTTTATTTTGGACGCCATGCCACTTCTATGAACATAAACTTTTATTTTAAATGAAGGGTCACTTTAGAGCTATAAGTACTCTTACTTCAGAGGAGGTTCAATTAGGCTAATTTGTTGTTGATTGATATTGTTGAAAATTGAAATCAACTGTCTTGATCTTAACTTGATCACTGTTGAATTTAATTCATGTGCAAATTTTATTAAAATATTAAATTTATGTGAAGATCAAAACTGTAGTAGTTATATTGATTGGTATTCAAATTATTCACCTGAAATTTGCAGAACAAGAACGAAGAAGCTATATTTACAAATGATTATGTTTATTATAAAAAAGAAATTGTTAATTTTAAATGAAATTTACTTCTATAGCTTCTATAGCTATCCTGCGAAAATGTACTTAACTTAAAATATAATTACATGGGTCTAAGTCCTCTGGAACAATATTCCTTAAAATTAGCAAAATTTTTATTGTTTATTACCTTGTTACAATTAAGTTAATTTATTTTATGCATTTCCACAAATCACCTGTCACTTCCGAACACTCTACGCGAACTAATGGACTTCGCTGCTGGTCTCTGGTGGTAGTGTCATCTAGCGGGCTATCGCTGCACTGCTTCTGGAATGCTGACTGCCTTTCTAGTATCTCGCCTTGGGATTTATCGACCCTCAAATTTATATTACTTGCTGCTGGGCTGTAGTTTTTACTCTGAAATCTGAAATCGAAACCAACAAGTTTAGTGAAAGTTCATTAAAGGATTAACATATTTTACAACAAGGTAATAAACAATTCTAAATCTGTTAATATTAAGATATATTGTGTCAGAGGACTTCGTCCCATGTAATTAGATTTAAGTTACGTAGGTTTTTGTCGCAGGATAGGAATAAGGTTCTAAAATTTTGTTTTCAAAATAAACAAATCAAATAAAATAAACAGAGTCATATGCAGTCACAACTTCTTCCTTCTTGTTTTGCAAGTTCAGGGAATAATTTTAAAAACTAATAAGACTCTGAGCTTCAACAAAAGGGTCATGATGGGTCATTAAATTCATTTATGGAATAATCTCTTAAAGAAATTTTATATAACAATTAATAAGCCTAATTGGACCCCCTCTAAGATGATAGAGTGCTCATGACTAAAGTGATGCTTCAATTAAACAAATAAAAACCAGTGTACATAGAACTGGCGCCCATAATAAAAAATAACGATTTTATAGGGAAGTAATTAGAGTAAGTATCCTATAAGCAGATTAAATATTTCTCCATCATACTACTATTACAATATCTCACTATTTCCAAAATTACCTATAAACATAAAATAAACATAGCACTATTTATTTAAAATTTCATATAAATACAATATATCACAATTATCAACCAACGCAACGCAACATAGGCATTTATAAATTTACATAAAATCCATTTATCTCATATTGGCTTACCCAAAGTGGGGATTTTAAAATTTTCATATATTCCATTATTTAATAAAATATATACATATATATATATATATATATATATATATATATATATATATATATATATATATATATATATATATATATATATATATATATATATATATATATATATATATATATATATATATATATATATAAAATATGGTTCGTGGGATGGTAGCAAATTAAACGACTGATTATAAAATAAAGATTTTATAATCAGTGGCTCTATTTGCTACCATCCCACGTTAAACCATATAAAAATAATTAGATATAGCAAATGTGTGACTTGAATGTACGATTCTCTTTTGTAACGTATTTATTAAGTCACGTTTAGATAAAAATCTCGCCTTATATGTTTCGCTGCTAATAAAATGATATCTTCTTCCACACTTTATTTTATTAAATAATTGAGTTTGACCTATATATGCAGATAATAGTAATAATTGATGTTAGTAAATTATAAGAGGGTCCTTTCAGTGCATATTCTAGTTGAATATACCAGTAGACCTATATTGTCGGTGCAAAAGTAACGAATGCACAGAAAATTTAAAGATGTCGCTAGTAGTAATTATTCTATAAGATTAAAATATTCTACAATCGGATGTTAGAACGGAGCTGTTTTATATCTAAAAATTACATCATATTAATTACTTTCTATGGTATAATGGTCCATACATAAAAAAATGGCTGTTTTCATAAGAGTTTAACAATTATTCGCTCCTCAAATATCATTGGATTTCAAATATAAAATATGCTGCCCGTTCGTTATCGATAAAGGATGCCGCATCTGATTTATATTTAGTAATCCTATGCACAATAATGAAATAGGTAACGACTAGGTATTTTCTGCAACGTGGATTCCGTTTGCAGTACTTGAAGAATGTCAAAATAAAACTTTTAATAGCTTTAAACTCGCACAACTGTAGAACAAAGTATGATTAGAGAAACTATTCGAATAGCAAATCCGTTTATTTCGTAAGGGTTCTATTGAACACCTGTTATAAGTTTTGGCTTAAGTTCTAGTATTTTAAAAGTATTTGTAAATTACAATTTCATTATTTATATTTTTAAGAAATCAGATGTCATGAAGACAAATGTGTTCGAGGAGTGTATTTTTATCAAATGCTACCACTCCCCTACCACTTCCAAGCGGAAAGCCGATATAACTGAATTGGTATCAAGAATAAAATGCTTTCCAAAAAGCTATGGTGAAGAAAAAACTGAGAGATTATCAATATTGCTAAGTGTCATTATCGTAAATGCTAGAAGATGATAGCAAAGGAAATCAGAAGCTATTCTATAAGGTACTAAAATCTTCAAGTAAAGGAAAGAAATCCAAAGAAACAAGTATTAAAGACAGAAGAGAACAGATCTTAAAAGACGAATTAATCCTACTTTTAAAATTGATTACATGTCATATACATAACACAAGAAGAGGACACTGCTCTAGATGTAGATGATGATAACAATGAAAATAAAAAAGGTTAAATATTGTAAGCAATTAAATGGTTTAAATTGGGAATACAGCAGGGTATGACAGAATTACATCAGAAATATTTAAACACATGAGAGAAAGGGGTCTTGACTTATACATAAAAGTATGTAACAAGGCAGAAGAAAGAAAATATGCCAAAGGACTGGTAAGTGGCGTTACTGCTACCTATTTACAAAGTGGAGGATGGTAAACTATGTATTAATTATAGAGATGAAAAAATTCTAGATAATAGACTACAACCAAGAGTAGAGCATACATTGAATGAAGCACAAAGTGGATTCCGAAGAGAAAGAGGTGCTCAGGATAATGCATACAGCTTTGCAGCATAGCGAAGAGGCAATGTTTGAATGTATTGATTTAGAAGAAGCGTTTGACATAGTACCACGCGACATAATCTGGGAAAGTCTGGAAAGAAGAGGAATAGAACATAAATTAATGAATGAAATTAAAAGTTTATATAAATATATAATAATATAATCATCGAATCAATATAAATCAACAATTACGTAATCAGGAAAAGTCAGAGATCAGATGCATTTTTAATTGTAGAAAGGGTGAGACAAGGATGGGGATTAAGCCTCTTATTGTTTTTAACATCTTTATGGACGACATAGTTAACAAATGCACAAATGCAGAGAAACTTGCAAGCATTGAGAATATCAGAAAGAGCTTACGCAGATGAAGTAGTTATGGCAGAGAATCAAAATGATATCACATTAAAAGAATACGGCATGAAAATGAGCCCTAAAAACGACAGCAGTAATGGCAATTAAAAATCAAGGAAGACAGAAACAGACAACGACAGATTATCTAGGAATGAATAGGAAACAAGACGCAGAAATCAATGAATCAGAAAAGCCTTAAACACCTATCATGCGATGAATCAAATTTTAATAAATAAAAAAGAGATATCGAAAAAGATAATAAATGTATACAAGATAATTTATAGGCCAATTTAGAGGATGCGAGAGGCGGGTTATTGCAGAGAGATAAAGTAGTATGCTACAAGCACCAAAAATAAAATATTTGAGAAGAGTAAGAGGAGTTACAAATATAAATTAAATAATAAATGTACAAATAAGACAATATTTAGAAATACCGCCGTTGATGAACTATATTGAACAAAAACATTTAATTTGGTGGCTATATTTACAGGGGATAGATGAGATACGACCAGTGAAGAGAATATGGGAAGAATGAAATAAACGAAAAGAGAAAGGCCAAAGAAAACCTGGGATAAAGTAATTAGAGAGATAGTGAGCAAGACTAGAAGCAAGAAGAATGACGACAAATGAGACGGAATGAACAAAATTTATGAATTAAAATTTATATATTAATTTATATATCAAAATTTACATCTTTACGATATATGTTGTGACGCTCTCTTCTTCTTCTTTTTTGTTCGATCCTTAGTTTTTATCTCGAGCGCCACTGTCTGTTTATAGTGCAGAAAGACCACTTTTCCCTATAGGCAGTACTGTAGGGGACTCGATTAGCTGCGAGTGGAGACAGGCAGAATTCCAGGGGTCACGTGGTCCACAGATAGGTCTTTTATTACCCTATCTTAAAGAATACACACATGAACGTTTACAACAGGTTTGTTGTCAATCTAGGTCCAACAGATTTATATACAGATTACATGCAGATTGGATTAGATATATAATAGAGGGGGTTAAGTTTGAATACAGTCGAAGCGTTATGAATAGGATGTCAGCATACGAAAATACGGTCTTAGGGACCTACACTGGCCCTAGCTACCACGGGGACCAAAAATGGCGGCGAGTTAAACAGAAAGCGGCGTTAGTTTAACGTGCGGGGAAAAAGCAATAGCATTACAATTTATGGTGATAAGTTTACGATAATACAGTGCCGAAGTCAGGAACTGAAAGTGGACAGGCGTACTTATAGTACTCATTTAGCGCGACTGTCGTGTGTACGAGTGAATAGTTCCTTACATGTCTGGCTCAGTAGTGAGCCGGAACGGGAATATTCCCGCTCATTAGTTTGCGTGAGCCGGAACTGAAATCTTCCTGCTCAGTAGTTTGCGTGAATAAGAAGCCAGATGGAACTATTCACTTATACCGACTTTGGAATTAATGCGATCACTGTTGTCCCGTTACTCGTCGCTTTACTACTCGCACTTACTTGTCACTATTTATTTTACCGGACGACGTTGCAGTTGCTGGTAGGCGCTACCAGGCGGAGATGCTTACTAAATATTCCAACAATATTCCAGCTCCTTTTGTATGATTTGTTACGCGTTAATAGTGACGCACAATTTCCCCTTCTACAGTTGGCTTCGTTAGAGTTCAGCGCATTGCATTATATTTCTAGCTTTCTTGGGGAGATGGCAATTAGGGTTTCTGGTATTGGAGAAACTATTTACAGCGGCGCGGTACCCAGAAGGGGCTTGTTTACTACTTGACTAATCAGAATTGAATAGATAATTAAACATTAGTATACAGCGAAAAATAAATTGAATTTTACGGCCTATATTAATCATTTACTTCACTTTAAAATTACATTTTCAGTATCAGCTCTCATCTAATCACTATATAAAATACATAAGATCTGCGGATAATATTAACTTAATATCACTTTTGTTTTGTCACCATGGCTACGAATGATATAAAACGTATTAGGTATATTATTAAGCTTGCCTTTAATCAGATAGTATAAACAACGCTTGGCAGTGCTTGCTGTACATATACATATCCTGCAGATTTTTTATAAATGTCTAAACAAAAATTGAGAATAATTTCACATGGGTAAATGTGCAGTATGTATAGTAAATTCATGGATATGCAAACTAAATTCATAAAATTATATCAAAAAAGTAATTTAAATTGGACCAGAATAATTTATGACATTATCCTAATAAACTTAATAGAGGTTCATTTTATAGGATTCAATAACAACCGCAATGAGATTGGATTCAAATTGAATTTACTATGTATTATGGAATTGGCCGTGTTATCCCAACAAATAAATATTCCGTGGAACAAAGCAACGATAAGGTCACAGACCACGACTCCAAAATGTATTTTATTGATCTAAAGTGTGGTCAGTGGCAAGGGTGTGCCATTAAAAGTAGATATTTATGAACCGATTTGTCTAATTGTTATTGCCCTCTTTTTAAATTAATAGCCGCCGGTTTATAGCACACATGAGAAAGGGAAATTAATTGACGGCGGAATAATGAATCACAGATTTTTTGAGAGCGTAATGATGTTTCGTGAAATTAAAATTGGTAAATTCAAGTACAATATATATATATATATATATATATATATATATATATATATATATATATATATATATATATATATATATATATATATATATATATATATATATATATATATATATATATATATATATATATATATATATAGCTTTGAAATTCTTTGCTATTCATATTTGTTTTGTGAAAAGTAATCTTGGGTTTGTAGCATTTCATTACATAGAAATAAGCAAATAGACGAATAAGAAGGAAAACACACTTACCAGTGCTATATCTGGACATACATACGGAAATGAACCACTATACACACGAAAACGAACCACTTAGAAGTTGTACAAGTTCTTTCACCTTTCTTGAGGATCTTCAGAGCAGTATACGATTTATTTCATTGATCATTTATACTTGAATTTAAAATATTAATACTCCAACACTTGCAGTGACGTTTTATGACATTAGTTTTTGACGGAACTCAAATTCTTAGAATACACAAACCTAGTCTACTATTTATATTTGTTCTATTTGAACATATTATATATATAATTATATATATATATATATATAAATATATATATATATATATATATATATATATATATATATATATATATATATTATATATATATATATATATATATATATATATATATATATATATATATATACATATATATATATATATATATATATATATATATATATATATATATATATATATATATATATATATATATATATATATATATATATATATATATATATATATATATATATATATATATATATATATATATATATATATATATATATATATATATATATATATATATATATATATATATATATATATATATATATATATATATATATATATATATATATATATATATATATATATATATATATATATATTATATATATATATATATATATATATATATATATATATATATATATATATATATATATATATATATATATATATATATATATATATATATATATATATATATATATATATATATATATATATATATATATATATATATATATATATATATATATATATTGATATAAATTTAAGTATTAAGTATGCTCCTGATGATTCTCTCTTAGTATGACAGCCAGTTCTTATGAACAATGATATATTTTTTTATGTATAGATCGATTTTATGTATAGATTTTTTATGTATATATTGAATCACGAGTTATTTATATTTACTTTATATAATGTTCTGATATTAAGATAAAGATTTTGATAAAGATATTATATTTTGGATGTGTTGGTATTATTATATTAGAGCATGATGAATCTTTCTCTCTAAGGGAGGTTCAAAATAAGCCTCAATTTTGTTTTTTATTATAATTATTATGAATTTTATTAGTTATCATGTGAAATAATTTTATTAATTATCATGTGAAATATTTAAGTATAAAAATGTTTATTATGAGTTCAAATATCTTAAATTAATACCCTATCTTATATCTTATAATTAAAACATGGGATTATATCCTTTATCAAACATTCATTTCATTATCTAAAATTTAAATTTTTGTTTACATTCGGTATTCAAGTCTTGTGATGGTTTTTAACTTACATACACATTTTGTGTATGTAAGTAGGCATAGGACTCTATGCAATTCTTTCTAGTATTCCTGCGCTCTCTCGCAGTCCTCCTTAGCGATGCTAGTAGATGCTGATAAGGAATTCGCTATTTACTATTCTTGGTGCAGTACGGAGAAGTGTTTTCACTCGTTCGTCGCACTTACACTTTCTTTTAATATCACTTTGCTCCTCAATATTTAATATAATTAACCTTACTTGGACTTATTATCAGTTTACTTAACAGTTTCTGTGGGAATGAGTTTTATCCGTTTAATTACACGTATCATACGACACCAGCTATGGCTCTATTCCATTGAATGATAATTTTAATAATATCACTTGGTAAAATTTACTTACAATTAATAACTTATTTAATATAAACGTCTATAAAACACTAGCAATACAGTTATTTACTAATTCAAATACATTATTTGGGTTTTAAATAAACTTATAATATACACGTCGAGTGGAAAATTTTCATGGCTGCCCTTTGGGATACTTATTACGAGTCTTTGTGCTTTGGTACTAGTTTCTAAGGAAATTTTCCGGGTAAGTTTATCATTTCCTTGATTGTGAATGTTTTTGGCCTAGTACAAATCTATTAACCAATGGTAACATGCCTTATAATTTGCCTTTCTTAAACTGTTTCAGACTACAAAAATATTACCATGTCCTATTTGTCCATATGTGATTCGAGTTATATCCTCGAACTCAATATACATTTAATTTCTAATTTTAAAGTAGATTGGGTTTAGTAATATTCTGCTATTATTATTAATAAATTACAATGAATTTGAGTGGTTGCTAAGTTGCTTTGCGGGTAGTCATTAAGTGCCGTTCGCTCTATATATGTTCTACCTTATGCATTTATATGTTTCAAGTGTGCATTATTATTAAATTGAAAGGCGGTTTATTTAAATAGTAATTTTATTACATTTTTTATTTATGAATATTGGATTTCATCTTTCATTATTCTAAATTCTTCCATTATGGAGAAAATGAAATAGTAATAGGATTAAGCAAAGTGGCTCATTTTTCTTGATGGATCAGTTTTCTATATCAAATGATGTTTGTGATAAATTTAATTTATTTATGCCTCACCATCATTCGGTTATCAAAAGTCACGCCCGTCAACAAAGAGTGTTATATTAAAAAGCTTCACTTCATATTCTTTCGCAATACTTTTTGAATAATAAGTCGGTACGTGGGGAAATATTTAATTTCCTTCCATAGTTCTATAACTTTATTGATTTTCTGTTAACATCGCCAGAGTCTGTTTCTCATCAGGTTCTATAATATTACTCTGCGCCGCCTTGTAAGACTCGGTTAATTATATACTCATTAATTCGGTTTATATTATTTAATTACTTGCAATTTAGGTATTGTTATTTTCCAAGATATTTTCAAGAACTTATTTTTCTTATATAAAGTGGCAAGGTGCATTTTCTTTAAACTTAATTATTTTATTATTTTTCTTGTAAATTGGTCAACTCTTGGTAAAAATGGCCAACTCTTCCACAACAGATACCACAAGTTCTGAGAGTGAACTAGAGTCAACGATAAAATTTAAAACCAAAAAGAGGCCTATGTGTATTTTTTGTAAAGATGTAGGAGCTTCTCTAAATACTCACAGGTCTAAAATACTAAACTAAATACTTAATTAATTCATAGGTCTATAAAAATAATTTGGACTTGAATTGTAGAGAAATATGTTTAAAATTTGACGTATAATAGGTTTAAATACTAAGAAATGCCCAAAACCCGAGAAAATCCCGTCTGAAAATCACACTTTGGAATCTCCCATAAGAAATACATGGCAGTCAAATTTGCTGAAGTGTGTTTATCTATCAAAAATATCCCTCGTATATTAGCAACAAAACACCATCAGCCTTTTGTATAAATTTCAGTTGACAATGTTAAAAATTCCCTTCCACTAGCAATAAGGAAATTTCTCCCAATACTGAAAATGTGCGACGTTATATTTAAATATCGATTTATAATAATTCACGATTGCACTTCAGTGTGGCTTAGATACCTAACCCGATAATATCCAATTGCCCTGTAATATAAAACCTCGACATTTTAGATAATTTGTTGGAAAGTGTTCGCGGAAATGTTCGAAACATCTGGGGATTATTTAATTTAATTACCGAATTTACTGCTATCTGCAAGGTGTCACTTCCGTTGCCCTATTTTAGTACCAATTTACGTTTAGATGTAATTATGACGTGTTGTTAATAGACGGATATTTACTGGTTTGTTTTTCATTC
Organism: Tetropium fuscum; assembly: GCA_964058915.1. NCBI lineage: Eukaryota > Metazoa > Arthropoda > Insecta > Coleoptera > Cerambycidae > Tetropium > Tetropium fuscum. Next base: position 14,257 of record CAXKVY010006987.1, on the reverse strand, counting down.
ATACTTCGGCCTAGATATATTGTTATATTAGCTACATAGCAAATAGAAATTAAATAAAAAAAATAACAAATGTAATAGAATTGCAAAATATTCATCGTTTAATAACTGATAAAATGGGTAATAATAATAATAATAATATACGATAACAAACGATGTACTATGAGTATTAACTTTCGGTGCGATGAACTTTCCATTCGGTGAATTATTGTTGTTACTGAACTTTCCTTCGTGTCGGTGTATTGTTGTCGGTGAACTTTTCACACACTACAACAGTACAAACAGTACAAACAGATTATACATTGAGCGATGTATCAAATCAGACATTTTTGCTTTTTGACGTGTTGTTTATAATGAAAAGGCGTAAATGATAAATCCACGATTTTGACCTCGACAGACGAACGGGTCTTTGTACAAAATCAAGAAACTTTCGAGTTGTTTGCCCCTTTTTCAGTTTTGTCGATTTTGACTCTAAAGGACTAGTTCCTCATTAAAGAACGTTATAATATTTTTTGAAGTATATTAAATTTGCAATAATATGAGACCTGAATGGTTATTGTAGGTCCAACAGTTTCGGAGATAGAATTTCATAATTTTCAGAACCATTAGAGTTTCTTAAGGCCTCGTATATTGTTTAAAAACCCCTCCCTCTTCCACCCTCGCAGGGGACTCTCCTGTAGTCTCATGGGACCCTAAAGTGCACCTCTTCCCTCATCCACTTAAGCAAAAAAATGAGATATTTGTATTTTTATTTACAGGCGTGGGTATGTGAAAAAATCAAAGTACTGACATAATCATTATTATCATATTGAAAAAGCAGTATTGTGAAATACATCGATGAAAAATATCTGAAAAATCTGATTTCAATTTTGAGGATATTTAATTTAATCAAATTTTGCTCTTTTTGATGGACCTCGTTTGTCCAGGACGTCGTCTTCTGAGATATCAGGAGCGTTTTCAAGAATATCCTAGACAAACCCCACAATTCCTCGTTTAGTTCATCTTCGTTTGAGAGGTCATCTCTGAATGAGTAATCCAGCCTTAAATCTTCATTCACAACGAGCCAATTACAATTAAAATTAGTACTCGTAAAAACTTGTGACTTAATAATACGATCATTCATAACCTTTAAATTACCGTTTCCACTTATACTTGTAGTGCAGTCTGCCTATCTTTGGCCCTATGTAAATTTTTCACTTCGGAGATACAGTAAACAAAAATATGTAAAAAATCGGAAATTTTACGTAGATTTCAATAAACCAAAATACAAATAACTCTTTGAAACGCTCATATCTTCGTGACAACAAATCATTTTTTCACGAAACTTGGTGAAAGTGCAGATGTCTATTTCTAGCTGATTTTGTCGAAAAAATCACGTTTCTTTTAAACCTCGATAGCTCATACACGCTTTCATATTTGGAGTCAATTTTCAGCTTAAAATTTTCTCGAAATGTACTTTTAACATTTTTATTTGTTACGCGCTTTTAAATTGATCGTAAATTGGGTTTTTTTGACAGCAAGAAAATTTATCTGTTTTCAAGAATTTTTTGTTAGCAGCATTGAATAGCTGGTATTTTTTTTATAAATAAAAAAAATATATCTAAGACCCTTTGGAGCTGAGATAATTTTTTTTTAATCTAGTGTCGCTATCTTTTAATATTAAGGGCTGAAATTTACAGAGTTTGTGTATTTTACATAAAAAATAATTCAATGGCATATTCGCTCTCTATTTTTTGGAAATTTAAAGGTGATTCTTAAAGACATATGAGTTTACAGGTAATTAATAATTATGGCTAAGCAACTTTACCGTATTAAAATAAAATTTTTATTTTACATGAAAATTGAAAATATTGACATTGACTCTAAAATTGTACAGTACCTAATTCATCCGTAGTTTTTTACCAGACACTCCTCCCCCCATCCTCGTTGTCACTGGTACGTTCTTCGCTGTATGCAGCGAGTACGAAAGCGTCGGCTTCGCTTTCGATATCATCATCATCATAATGGCCATTGGTCTGTGATTCATCCATCACCACGCAAGACTCATTAAATGCATCTTCGTCCAAGTCATCGTCAAGAGCATCTGCCTCCATCGTAGTTATTTCGTAGTCAAAATCCGTAGGCAGACTGCACTATACACAAATCTCGGCGCATGGGCGCTGGATGTCAATAAAATAAGTGAGTAAATGACAAATCACCTAACCTCAAATGTGTTGATTGTTTTAAATTATTATTGTACAATAAACAATGTTGCCTTGTGATTTCCTGTAGGATATATCCTTTCCCGCAGCTATGTGTAAATATTTTAGATTTCGTGAACTACGTATACAATGTCTGTACATGTACAGTCGCCGCCTCCCAAAGGTGCACGACTTTTCGTTGCCATAGTAATTTTTCTCATTCTTCGTTAATGTAAATCGGGTTTTGTTTTAAAATTGTTCACTGACGTGCAATAAGAAAATTGATAATTTGTTTATTGGGCAACAGTTTGATAAATAAAAATATTACAAAAAATTAATATTTTATAGCAGAATCGTTAGCTGCTATGACACTTTCCAATCGCCTTGGCTACGACATAATTAATGACCTCATATCATTCTACAAGTTCATACAAGTTATACAAGTTCTTCCCAAACATCTTCAACTACTTCCCAAAGCTGATTAGCGTTTTGAGGTCTGAAACGTTGTTTATAAATATGTTTAGTTACGTAACCCCAAACGTTTTGGACAGGATTCAAGTCTGGACTTTTTGCGGGCCAAGGTGAAAGATTAATATCATTATGACCCATCCAGTCTCTTACTATTCGTGCTGTATGAACTGGCAATTATCCTATTAACAAAGTAGTATCATTAAAAAATTGTTCACCTGCTGAAAGATTAAATTATATATTCCCAGGAAAAAATTGCGTTACTGATGGTAACATCACATTTCCTAAAATAATTAAATAATTTAGTACTGTAAATCTGTTATCAATTTTCCAACAAATTCTGGTCTCATGAACGTTTATTGAAAAGCGCCCACTGACATGGCTGGACCGCGTATAATTTTCCTGGAAACTTGTAATTACGGGTCTACACGGAGCCGTCCACTGTGACAAAATTGAGATGTTTTTTCATCAGAAGAAACCACATTATTCCAAAATTCAATGTTACTATCTATCAAGTTATTTGCAAACTTCATCTTTCTTTGCTTGTGCTCATTTGAAAGAAAAACGTTAGGGGTAGGCAGGACAGTTCCTTAAATGAGACTGTTTTAACCGTTTTTGCACAGACCCCGGAAACAATGTTTCTTCTAGTGCATTAGCAGCTGTTTCGAAAGGATGTTGTTGAATATATTCAAACAGAGCGTTATCTTTCATTGGAAACTTTACCAATTCTTGTTCTTGCTGCCCTTTGTATTCTATGTTCCTGATCCCATGTCTTTTTAATTTTAAATATGCATCTTTTGCTAACATTCAAATCAGCGGCTACTTCAGCCAGGGAACAATTTTGACTTCAATTTTGACTATAGCCCTCGCCCTTTGCAAATCATTTATGTCTTGGCATTTTCTATTAATATTCTGACCAGTTAATTTATTATTTATTATTATGTGACTTAATGTTCATAATTAGATTATTTTGACATGTAAATTGACTAATTATGAGACGAGTATGATTCAAAGTCACAATCAAAGTAGAAAAATATGCCGTGCAGTTTTGGAGGCGGCTGGCTACTGTACATAGGTAACAACCCTCTAACACGCGGGATATTTTGAGCACTTTGCGTGACATGTTTTGAAACATGTAAATATCGATTTTAATACATATTAAAAACAAGTTCATATCCATAGAAATATTTTAACCGACACAATCTAAATGGCCGCTGCAAAACTCATAATTCATACTCGTTTTGGTGGGCCATTTCAATGTTTGTATTGCTATGGCACTTTTCTCTTACGGATTATTCACAAATGTACTATTCGTACATTACCACTTTTATTACTATAGCAATTTATTTGAGCAGGCATTCATAACAATTAGGTACAAAGTCGCCTATAAAAACTTTAACAGCATACATTACAGCTTTGACGTTAGTTTTATACAGTCTCTCCTGTTAAAATCAGTTAGGGCCTGTGTATTTAAGGATATTCATGTTGAAGAATGTTGAAATTGATTTTATGGATGGGTTATAAAAAACTAATGAAGCGTACATAAATAATTAAATAGTAATAGGGTTGCTTAATGATTTTGTTAACGTGTCAGACAGCAGGGCATACCGGATGTATTTATGAATATGTCACGAGACGGATGCCAAAACAGAGAAACGGTACGGCATAATACTACTAGTAGGGGTGTCAGAGGTTTTTGAATTGGACTTTGGACGAAACTCGCTGAAATAGGGCTTAAATGAAAGATCTTCTTGACGTATATAGTAAGCTATTAAAGAACTTACATGAGATATGCATGAAGTTTTTTTGCAAAATACTTTTGAAAACGTCGCTTTTTTCACTTTTCTCCCAATATTGGAAAATTAATGATTTTAGAGAAAAAATTTTCGAAGAGAAGTTGTGCAGCGGATGATTTTACGTAAGGATTAAGCATTTAAAAAAATGCTTTGAAAATTTAAACTTTGCTGTAGCCCCTTCTGATAAGATTTTGGATGATGTCGTGGCAGGGATTGAGTTCAATTCAATATCTGCCTGATTCATCCAAGGGTCTCGTCAGAGTGGCTTGTAGGAACAAAATTTCTAAAAATATAATGACTAACGTAGGCAATAGAAAGTCATACTCAAAGAATCCTAGAAAGACTATCAAAAGATTGCGCGAAAAAGACTGTTTTTATTTAAAAGCAGATAAAGGTAATAAGGTTGTTATTTTAGATAAAGAGGACTATTACGAACGGGTAAACAACCTAATTAGTAATGGTCCTTGTAAAGAACTTACTAGAAACCCTTTACCAAGAATGACCACTGAAATAAAAAATGTCCTCAAATCATGTAACAACCTTATTACTCCACCTGTTAAGAATGGGTTACGTGTGTCTAACCCTACTGTACCTAGATTGTATTGTCTACCAAAAATTCATAAGCCAGGGAAGTCGGTGCGTCCAATAGTATCGTCTATTGGATCTCCGACTTACCACTTATCAAAATGGTTGACTAAGGAATTTGAAAGTTTGCCCATTGCACAGCCTAGTTTTTCAGTTAAAAATTCGAATGATTTCATTGATAAGGTCAAGAATATTCAATTGCAAGAGGGTGAAATTTTGATTTCCTTTGATGTTTGTTCATTATTTCCTAGTGTACCAATTCCACAGACCTTGGACTATCTTGAGGATTTACTCGAATTAAACACCTATAGAAGAGAAGTAATAGAAGAATATATAAACCTTACAAAACTTTGTATGAAACAAAATTGCTTCCGTTTCAATTTCAGTTTTATGAACGACATGAAGGAACCGCAATGGGTAACTGTTTATCGCCTTTCATTGCTAATGTCTTCATGAGTCGTTTTGAAACTGAAGCAAAAGAACCTAGAAGAAGTATGTGGATGACATTTTTGCCGTGTTTGACACTAAGATTGCGGATGTAGAAAACTTCATTTCCAAATTAAATAGTTTCACTTCTGTAAAGTTTACATATGAACTAGGAAATAATGGAAAACTTTCATTTTTAAATGTATTAGTAATTAAAAATAGTGATAATAGGTTAGAATTTGATATATATAGAAAAGATACCAGTACGATCAGATATATTCCTAATGACTCTCACCACTGCTATCAACATAAAATGGCAAGTTTCAATTTTCTTGTCCATCGTTTACTAAGTTTCCCTCTCAGTAATGAGAGATTTGAAAAAGAAAAAGTATTAATTAAAGATATAGCTGTGAGTAATGGTTATCCTAGAGATATAGTTAGTTGAAAAACTAATTAGGAAGCGTAAATTTAAGGACACACTTCGTAATTCTACGCCCTTTCAAAAGGATATAGAGGCTCCAAAATATGTATCCATCCCATACGAACCCCGGTTTACTCGTGGTTTGAGTAAGGTTTTCAAAAACGTGGGTATAACAGCGATTCATTCGTCGAGCAACAAATTACAACAACTTTTAGACAATCCAAAGGATAAACTTGTTCCAAATGAAAGGTCTGGGATTTACGAATTTAGTTGTAATGATTGTGATCGAAAATATATTGGACAAACGAAACGGTCAATTAACACCAGATTTAAAGAACATATGGCTCATCTAAAATATGGAAGAACAGATAAGTCTAGTGTTGCACAACATGCTTTTGACAACAATCATAGAATAGATATTAGTAATTTAAGATTAGTTAGAAATGTGACCAATAATAGACAGTTGGATGCATTTGAGAGCATAGAAATTGTAAAATGTAATAGTAGTACGAATAGCGACAAGGGACCTATCCCGTATAGCCCGCTTTACGCGTTGCTTAGCAACCGATGATTGAAGAGTGATTAGTCACGCGTAAAGTTCACGGTGATATCATACCGTAGCCCGCATTACGCGTTGCTTAGCAACCGATCATTGAAGCGTGATTAGTCACGCGTAAATTTCACAGTGATATCATTAGTGACGTCACCGGAAAAATAGTATAAATATGGTAGAATTTGTAGTTTAAGATTAGTTTAAATCGTCTCCGGATGATACCAACTTGGTTGGCGAAACGCGCGTCGAGCGATGTGAAAGTGTTTTGGTGTTTGTGGAAACTACTCCGAGTGTTTTTTAAAAAAATTGCAAACATTTTTTCGCTGCGATATTTAGTGTCAAATTAAAAAAAAACAAAAAATTAAAATACGATAAAATATAGGAAAAACATTTCTGAAATCGCTAAAATTGAAGTATTAAAAGCCACTAGAATGCTTAACAAAATGTAATGCGTCCGACTGAAAAAAATTAATACCGCGACCGATTGCAACACTGTTAAGTTGAAATTTTATATCGCTCCCCAGCCTGCCACAGTGTACCGATGTTGATGAAAATCATTGCAATCGGTAGGTAATAACAGCATCTTCTAGCACGCCAATTTTCAGATATTTTCATAATCAAATTAAATTTTTATTAACGATAAACCCGTAACTAAGGACCATAATTTTGTCGACTTTCAACTTTGTGATGTGCAGCAAACTGAATTCATTTTCAATGCGTAGCAACCGTTCTACTTAGCCTATACAATCGAAACTTGGCTGGTAATAAGTAGGAAGCTTAAGCTTTACTTTGTTTTTTTTTCATAGCGAATCGAGCAATTTTTCATGAAGAAACGTTATTTAATGTAGGGGTTTAACGTATGGCCATATGGTCGTTCAGCTGCCTCAGTCAGCCGATAGTGTTGCGTACTTTACACTCAATCAAGCTTATAACTTACAATTTTCCAAACTGTGCCAGTGAACTTGAAGAAAAACAACTTTGTTGCTCTATACGAGGAGAATGATATTATTTGACATATTTTTTAATTGAAATAAGGTTAAAAAAGCAAAACGCAGATATAGCCCATAGGTAAAGTAATGAATGTTAGGCGTCGCGTCATCACTGGTAATGACTTGGTGTAAGTTATTTCGACGTATGCGTTACAGCGGTTTCACAGCGCGAATGCAACACAGATAGTAGCCGATCGCACTGCCTGTGCTTAATTCCGTTACTGATGTTTTAGTATATCAAGCATTATCAACATTTCTTAGGGCCCTTTTTTCGGGCGTGTAAGACAATACCTATTCTATCACCTGAGACACCTGCAAGCAAAATTAAAGGTTAATGATGAATGTAATTTTTCATCGCGTACCTAATTGTTTTTATTATTTTTCAAGTTTTCCAATTTTCTATGATTTACACAGATGTGATCACATCACACAGGTTTCGACCCGGAGATTCGTCTGTCGGCTTTAATTACTCGAATTCCATAACTTACCTAGGGCTCCAGGTGCGGGTAGCAGGAAGGGGACCCAGCTGTCTGCATTTAAAATTCCTAGTATTTTACCTATATTTTAATTTTTAACCCCATTTCTAAGAAACGCGAGAAGGGTGCAGGATAGGGCAGCGGGGACCCGGCTAGGCATTTAAAATTTCTAGTATTTTACCTGAATTCCTATTTTTCACCTCATTTCCATTTTAACTTGGAAATACGAAGTTTATGATTATTTTTCGTGTTTTTTCGATGGATAACGATGTACTGTTGTGATGTGTCGCCCGGTTGTAAAGTAATAAATAAATGTTTGCAATTTGCTATTATTTAATGAAAATTATATACGGTGTTACAAAAATATGAAAAGACATAGTGGTTTGGTTTTGTGGCCGGTTTTTCTTCATCTTCTACTTCTTCCTCTACAGTGTCGCTCATTACAGAATACATGATATCATCTTCTTCCTCCTGTACATTTTCAATATACTAACTACGTATACGTAATATACTTACTTGCTACGTATACATGCACTGTTTAGTTCGAACTAACTTAAGTTCGAACTAACGCGCATCGAATTAGGCCCCTTTTACTTGTCTGTATACATGACACGTTTTACCAACTGAAGATAACCATCAACTTTTGCTTCTGTGCCATTTGTATTATAACTATTCTCACCTAAAAGTTGGTAACATCCAATTTAGTTCGAATTACAAGCGATATAATTGTTTACATGATTTTCGGAACCGAACTAAAAGCGCTAGCGCACATATTTAGCTGGATCTTACTAGGACGGAGCTAGTAAAGTTAATTCGAACCAGCAACCGTATACGATCGGAGTTATTAGTTCGAACCCACTTAGTTCGAAATAAACGGTGCATCTATACGTGATTTCCACTATATTTGGTATGATATCCTGAATGTAGTTTTCGGTCTAAGTTGTCTAAATGTATAAGCAAAGGAATTGATTTTTTTAGTAACACTTGTTACATGCAGATTCCAATAGTTTTTGATCGAGTTGTAGTCCAAGAAATTTGCTTTCATTTACAAGTGGAATAGATTTGCCATCACTAAATCTAATAAGAGGACTAGTATTTCGTGTCTTGTTTGTTGATATGAGGTGCATTAATTGGAACATTTTACAATTCGAGTTTAGTTTATTTTTTCTGGTTCAATCGACGTTGTTTAGAACAACACTTCGTATGCGGGAATTGATGTTTTCCTCCTTGCATCTAAATATAAAGTTAGAATCATCTGATTGATTGATTCTAAATTGAAAATCCTGCAAAAATAAACTGTAGATTCAGTAATTCACAAATATTGTAATTCTCTAAATTGGCCTAAATTTAGTGACTGAATTTTCAGTTACCTAACGTTTAACCTGCGAGTTATAGCAGACACATATTGAGCAAGAATATAAATGCTGACAATTAATAACTGTAAGATCAGGTGCTCAGCTGAACAATGGAATATGAATTAATCAATCCCAATTTTAATATGCCAAAGAACGCATCTCAATGACTGATCATAGGGATAACCAGGAATCTAAAGATAGATGCTGTGATTAAAGAAAGAGGTAATTTATTCAGATAGATTACTTTTAAAATTGGATTATAACTTATCGACAATGGAAGCTTACCAGGAATGATAATCCAACTTCTTTGAATATTTGAGATTTATAAATGTGAATTGCTATTGGTAGGTCTGGAATAAAAATGTAAAAAGTATACAATAAAATGTTAACGACAAAATATGAAATGAAAAATCCTCATTGATCCCTACTGAAAACTATGTATGTACTTATTTGTATTACTATCGGTATTACTTATTTAATTAACGTCTAGTAACCAGGTCAAGTTAGTCCAAAAAATAGGAGTAAGGTTACAAAAATTCGCATAGAGCTAAAAATTGGTTTTTTAGCATTTTCAGCCAAACGGTAAGTTTTATCAGAAAATAGATTCAAGAAAAATAAAAAGTCAAGGGTAGTTTTTGCAATGAACTAGGTATACCGCGACCCTCAATTTTGGAATATGGTCGTTTTTACTGCTTAAAAGACATTCTAGTCGACTTGCCGTTATAAGTCGACGTCAAAATTCGTGTTTATCGTCCAGGCAATACAAGGTTTGAAGAACGATACATCAGCTCCGTTGCTTTTAGATCTGGACGTTTCTCTGTAAATGTAGGGCTGGATAAGTGTCCACGGGCCTGGTGTTTGTTGGCGAGTTGAGGGAAGGTTTAATGCTTTGAGGTATATAAACATTTTAGAAAACGTAATGCTCCCATCTACTGAATAAATGTATCCCAATAATAATTTAATTTATCAACAAGATAATTGTCTACAAACTCATCATGTGGAAGTGCTGCCATCTCCCAGTTATAGTCCCGATATTAATCCGATAGAAAATGTTTGGGGTTTAATTGTAAAAAAATATATAAAAGAAATTTTAGTCCACAAAATTTAAACGAAATATGTGAAATAATCCACTAGTGCTGAGAGTAGCTTGATCCAAACATTATATGTAATATAATTCAGTCAAAGCCGAATAGATTGACTCAAGTAATAGAAAAAGATGGTTATATGACCAAATATAAGATTTTATTTTAAATATTCTTGTTATTGTTTTTTGATTTGTTAGAATTTTTATAAAACTGTTACATATAAATATAATTCAATATACATAATTCAATTTTTGTCATTTATTTCACTGATGTCCGATGCCAATGATTTGATTTCTGACAACCTATGACATGTGACAAGCCGGCTTTACATAAAAATGGTAAAGCTCGCCTCTCATTCTACTTCTTCTCTCAACTGTACTTCTAAGGATATCTCTGACCTAGGACAAATTTTTCTTTTTTACATTTATATAAGTACCTCGTTTTTTTTGTCATCCTACCTTAAATCTATGCTAATAACATTTTCTGCTGAGAAAAAACGTATTGTACAGGGATCTTTACTTATCTTCTAATATGTATTTTAATCTAGACTTTACTCCCACCTGCACCGGAAAAACTCCTCAATACAATTTTTGCAATTGCAAAAGGGGGAGTAGTGCTACATGCGGCTGCAAAAATAGTAGGATTGCTTCGTTCATTAGCATGTACCAGTTGTCAAGGCCAGTCGCGGTCCAATGTTGAATCGCCATCAGAAGAGAATTCTTATATCAGCGATAATACATCGGATGCATGGCTGTTGGAACAATTTACTTGTAGCCAGCAGGAAGAGCCAGCAGGAAGAGGAATAAGAAGAAAGAAAAAACAGATATTCCATTAGATAATTATCTATCAGACGAATAGTTCTCTCCAATTACTAATAATTCACACCGCTTTCATAATTTCCAATGGTACCATTTTTTATTTAATACAATATTATTTAATTAAACAGAACCACAATAGATCGTGGAATTGGCCTACCGGGGAAAATACGTTAAAAAACGCGCCAGAACACAACTTCAACTTCACTTCGAGAGAACTTTGGGAGAAAAGTGTAGAATCAGTTTTTATAGATATGTGCATGGTCTACGATCTTTGTCTGACCTGTCTTTATGGTAAAACGTATCGTTTGGCTGAAAAATTCAAAAAACCTATATTTGCGAACTTTGACTTTGATCTTGAATATTTTTTTTGCAGACTTGCGATCGATGAGGACTTTTCACGTTTCATTTTCAAAAAACTAACCTCGGCTAAAAATAACCCCAGCAAAAACTAAACTCATCAAAAAACGAACGGCAGCAAAAAAAAATAAGCTCAGAAAAAAACAAACAAAAATGTAGCCTCTGCTAAAACTAACCTCAGCAAAAAATTAACATCAGCTGAATACAAACCTCAGCAAAAAACTAAAAGCAAAAAACTAACCTCAACAGAAAACTAACCTCGGCTAACTAACTCTAAATGAACCCCTAGATCTAACCCTAATGGATTCGTCATGTGACGTATTCCCGCGGATTAGCTTCTACTCCATTCATTGGTCAAAAGTTAACAGGCAACCTCCCTTTCTAGAAACCTAGATTATGTCATAGGCACTACATATATATTACTCATGAAACGCCGCCACTGATCGTGAAACTGTCAAGTAGTAATCCCCGCAGCATATGTCGCCTGAGTAGCTTAGCCATGTCATTTTTTTAGCGTTGCATGCGGTACAGCGTACGCTTGTCAGCTGCTGACCCTCGTGTCTGTGTTGATTGAATCTATATTTGGAATCGTGTTTAGCTTTTGGCCTCCATACAAAAATCTCATCCGAAGATAAATACTTTGACATTCTTAATGATAGACCTGTATAGTTGCACGATATATATCAAGGAAAAAAAACAATATATAAAACTAGCATAAAAGAAAGCAGTTTGCTCATTCCTTTTGATTTTTTTACAATAAATATTAGTTGGCTTTGTAGTTACGTACTTGAGAAGTTACATGGACGCAGCCCTTGATCCAATGGTAGAATCAGGATTAGAACGATTCGAGTAATATAATCATATAGGCATATAGTTATATGCACGCCAATAGTGTATTATCAATAGTGAAAGCACTATTGATTAAATAAATTTGTGTTATGTTAACAGTTTTAGCAATGAATAATTCAATTATATCACTCAAAACTTAAAGCGACAAAAATTAACCGTGGTAGAAATTACAAAATTCGTTAATAGAAAATCGCAGCTCACTTCACTCGAATTAATCTACCACTACAATCCTTCTTCCACTCTGTTAGTGTGCTTGGGACTAACTTGATGATATATAATACGTAATTGGTGATAGACAAGAAATATGTGCTGTTGAGCTTCGTCAAAAGTTGGTGATAATCTCTTCATTCTACCTTACCTATTTTTAGCTCAGGAAGGGTAGCACTCGAGGTGGAACAAATTAGTGAAACGCTGATTCCTTCAGAAACTCTTAGTCTTTATAGTCCTAATGAACATACTAATAGTCCCAAGTGGTACCTTTACTACAACGTAAAAAAAATGCCGCCATTCTAGAATATTTTTCTCTTCTAGATTATTTGCCACGAAACTATCACGTTTATAGAAAAGCCAAGAAATATTTGCAGATAATTGATATTGCAATTGACCTGTTCTGTTCTTAAAAAAAAACTAGCACCTGCAGAATAAGTCAAGAAATATTCGCTTGAAGATAATTAATGTGCCAACCGATTCCTTTTTGTTTGATTATTTTATCCTCAAAAATAATAAAACTACCAGAGGTTTTGCTATGAAAACCTTCATTTAGATTTTTTTTGCTTATCTCAATTGTTGACAAAACTAGATATCCTAAGGAAAAAATTAATGTTTGTAAATAAAATGAAAACTACAATATATGTACATCATTTCACACTAGTGTAAAATATAATAAAAAGTCAGTAATAGTAGGAGAAATATTGTACTAGGTACTTATAAAAACATTTTTTCATCCTCTTCTTCCAGCACAGTTGATAAGTCCTTGGCACTGCCCACACTTTACAGAACGTAGTAGTCTAATTTTTCCACACGAAATCCTGTACTATACATGCCCTTCTAAACTGATCAACAAAATAAACGTTACACTGCCAAATTTGCTCTGATTTTGGAACAATAAATCTGGATTGCCGCCGCCTATTTAGTTTCTGTTTGAAGTGTTAGCTAGTACAATGTTTTGTCTGCCGGTCCTTGTTTGTACCAAGGATATATGTTTCATATAAAGTTTCTACAGGGCGGAAAATAAAACAGTGCTAAATTTCGGAAATTTCGGCATCGTCCTATTTCAACAAAAAATTTTTTTTCGGGTTTTCAACATAAATATCATAAATTAGAACCTCATATCTCTTCCTGCGGCGTTGAGACAGCAGCTTCTGGTTTAATATAAATTTCGACACTGTATTTGGATCGGATTTTTTGAACACTTCTTTTAGTGGATGGTATATTCTCATCATAACCGTCAAAAACAATTACACAATTCGTTCTGGATTTCCGATTGCATCCGATTCCTTCAGCAAGTTTAATTTTGTCCCTTTTTTTAACGACCCATCCTTAAAAAGGAACAAAGGGTATGGCAACAATTCATATTCAGAGCATTTTGCTTTCAACGAGACTCTTGATAGATATAATGATTCTGTTGAAAAGTTTCATTGGATTTGGTAATTTGGTAATTGGATTGGTAATTTTTATATTATTGCATATCTGAGTCATGTTATTCACTTTATCTGACTTTTTAGATTTTATATCAGTAAATATTTTTCCAACGTTTAAATGAAAATGTTTTGCTCCATTTTCCTCAGCTTTCTTACTCAGCTTTCTTAGAATTAACATGTGGTCCAGCTATGGTCTCCGTTGAAATAGACATGAATGTGTTACACTTAATAGGATTATGATCATTTAACAAGTTCTGAAAAA
>CAXKVY010006986.1:0-24007 GCA_964058915.1 Tetropium fuscum | reverse complement strand
ATGTTTCGTTTTTAATTAGTAAATTAAATATGGGTTAATGAACCATTTATTTATCCCAAGGGACAAAATTATAAAAACGACATCATAATAATATAATAAAATAAAAGTGTTTATTGCCTGAACGCCAGTGGACTGATTTTATTAATTGCAGTTCGCGTATTTCTTCCTTTATGTATTCTAATTAAACGACGCATTGCAATATACTGTACGTTAAATAAAATTACATCCTACAGGAACTACCTACAGGAAATATGAAATATTGTATGTTGAAACTTAACGGCTTCCGGGACAATACTATGTCTTTATCTCTTCCAATATGGCCAAAACGTTTAACAGACCTCATGAGGTTACAAAAGGGTGCCCAAACAATATGTCGCGGGTTGCTAGCCAATTTATCGTGTCTATATCTACCCACTTATGGAAGGTGATATTGAACAGCCCTATCGATGTGTGGTGATGCGCTCTCATGCATAACAAAACTGATCAACAAAATAAACGTTACACCGCCAGATTTGGCCTAATTTTGGACCTGTGTAAATTTGGATTATCGCCAGCGATTCTGGTTCTGTTTGGAGTGTTAGCTGGTGTAATCCAATGTATATCAGTTCCTGTGTTTGCTAGCATTAGGTATTTCACATGATATTTCTACAGGGTGGTAAATAAAAAAGTGCAGAAGTTCGGTATGGTACACGTTCGACAACAAAATTCATGAATTTCAACACTAATGTCATAAAGACAGAGCTCATATACCGAAACGGTTTTAAAATTTTCCGATTATTTCCTTTATTTACAGGGTAATCTTTAACAACATCCACTTTGTGGTCTTACAGTAGTGTAGTGACTTGACGGTTTCATACTTCGGTTTTTGAGTAAAAGCATATCCTTTCTAGGCTGGATAGAGGGTTTCAACATTAGTAGAATTTTGAAGACCCATCTCAAAAAGTCTTGCCGACCCTCCCACCTCCAATCCCTCAAATTTGATGTGGAATTCACTATTTTCGTCATATAAGTGTCCCTATGTTCGTCATTTTTCTCATTTAGCCTTAAAATCCAGACAAAAAAAGTAGTGGGTATACCGGGTTTGCATTCAATTGGTATCCTTCTAGCATATTTGTCAAATATCGTCATTCTTGGAATATTGAACATCCTGCGTGCTTTAGCAATATTGATCCTCGTTGGGACATCTTTTAACACATTGTGAATATCATCCATGGAGTAACACTTCTTTTATATTTGTGTCTGAAATTAATTCAAATCATATAAATTAAAACAAATCTAATAAATATATTTTTTATACAACCGAACGCGAAGTAGTACTTCACGTCCTCCGTAGCGGCCGCGAAATTCAATTTCGCGTCCGTTACCCTTACTGACGTTTCCAGGGTTTATCAATGAACTAATCGTCAGTGTTTTATATTATTTCCATAGAAACGCCAAGACCGGACGCCACCATAAACATATTATAAACCGCGATGTCATTTATACCTAAATTCTAATTATAGTTTGATTAGTTACAAAAAAATACAGCCATGCATACGGTTGTACAAAAAATAGAGTGTATGCCACGGCCGCAAATTTTTTTTAGCGACCTCGAGATTCTTTCGCCCTGGCAGCAGGGGCTGCTTCGGCAATAATTTCTGTCTCGGGACGCGAGACAGTTATCTAGTTATTTACATTAGAAGCTGCGAAAGGTTACTTTTAGGTGCGAGCAGATCATTTTTTAAATCACGCCACGTCGGTAATAAATATACGAGTAATAACCATCACTCGAGGTTGCCAGAGTTATCCAAGTTATTCAGTAAAGTTACTAAATACAGGGCTTATTTAATTAAATACTTAATGGAATATAAACACTCTCAAAATAGACGAAATTAGGGACACTGACTTATGGCCACTTACCTAATTATTTTCTATGGATCTGAGTTCATATCAAAACTGTCACATAATGTCACTATGTCACAAAAATGTCACATAAAAATGTCACTATGTAAAAGTAGGTATTAATGATAAATTTAAGTGTAAATAACCAATTAAACCATCATTCTGACGAGCCTCAATAAAGGCGAAAAAACATATGTAACTTCTCAATGATTCGTTTCCATATGTAAGTCCAGATATACAAATTATGTTTGATTTATCTTTGTAATGAATTGCTACCAACTAAGATTACGGACGGACGGACGGATATGCAAACGTACAGATGGACGAACATATTGAAAAGTAATTTAAAATCTGATGACGAGCACAATGACACAATTTTTTACTCTCCAACGAAACTTGGCGATTTTAGTTTTTTCCCGATACAATTTAATTATCTTCGACTTTCGCAGCGTAGAGTTTAATAACAAGTGTGGTAGAAATTATAATTTTATTATATAATATATCGGTTTAATTTCTACAGAAAGACAATTTCACATTACCACTACGTCTAATTTTAGATTATATAATTTGATCCATGGCAGACTCTAAGAAAATGCAGTGGTTTCTAACAATTATTTTAACATAGTTTACGAAATGTAATTGAGAACAAATTATGCTAGTAGCAAGGTCATATATGAATATAGTAAAAAAACAAGAGCCGCAAATTAAGTTTTGCGACACCTTAGAAATATTGAAATACCTACTTAATGATTTAATGCCAACTGTTTAATATTTGAACTGGCGTTGAACACCCGACGGCGACGGCAACGTAAAGAAGTAAACGTAACGTACATTTTTATATTTTCACCGTATTTCAGAGAAGAAATAAGCTCTTGTGTGAGTTATGACATAACTGGGTCAACTATGATGCTATTTTCTATTACCCCGGATTACATTGTAACGTTCTCTAATCAACGATTGTAATCTGACAAATTACTAGCCATAATGATTATTGTGTGTACAATACCACTATGAAAGGCATAACAAAAAGCATCACCAGCACTTACTTGATATTATACAATTGATTTATCTATTACATTCGGATGGATGTTAATTTTTCCATTCCTTGTTCTCTACATTTGGTTTCCTCGTTCCTAATTTGTATTTACAAAGCATGGCCACCTACACAGTCGTTATTTTTTCAGTCTGTTTTAAGTCAAGATTCAACAAAAGTTACGCAGCTAATATTGAGAAAATAATATGTTGTTCTCAAGTATCATCGGTGCATCTCAAGTATCATCATAACATAAACATCGGTGCAATGGTCTCATACTTTGCAATATTAAAAGACGATGTGAGCTCTCACTATTTCAAACATTCAACTTTCTTTGTTCATTCTATTTTCTTTGAATATGTAGAACTATACGAATCAGTATTATGATTCGCTGACTCTGTGGCCCAAAATTAATGAGTACATTTTTATAATTTCAACAAAATATCTGTAAATGTTCTTACAGAAGGGGAAAGATCTCTGGGAAGCCTCCGACTTATCGAAGAGCATATTGGTGTCACTTGCCAATCTCATTTACTTAATATTTTAAAACTGGCCTTGATCTGAAAAATTTAGGCTATAATATATCAAAAATTCAGCGCAATCAAGTAGGTAACCAAGTAAAAATAGTGATTACACACTATACACATGGAAACATATAGCAATCTAATACGACTTTACTAAACTCGTGAGTAAAAACTAGATGTCTCGTTTTGCATGTTAGATGCACTACTCATTTTGGCTTATTCAGTTTGAATCACTTTCATGACATTATATGCCCTTGGCACTAATTTAAATAAAGGGTCCGCCAATAGGGACGCTCGATCTTTGACAGCTCATGGCGGCCATGTTGTTTGTGGTAGAGTTAGCAAACGTAGTTGTTATTATTCAGTGTATCTTCACAAATCACCATGAACCAATTCAGCCGCGAGCAACATGTGCAAATCGTTAAAACTTATTACGAAAATCATTCATCGGTTCGAGCAACGTTCCGCGCGCTCCGCCAATTTTACGGTGCAATTGATCGTCCTGCTGAGTCGACTATCCGTCGTTTGATTAACAAATTCGAGGCAACCGGTTCGGTGAACAATCAGCCAACACCGACGCGTCGTCGAAACGTCCGATCTGCCCAGAATGTCGCCGCTGTGCGCGATAGTGTGCGTGAAAATCCGCGACAGTCAATTTCACGTCGCGCACAGGAACTCCGCCTTTCGGAAACATCACTTCGCCGAATCTTGCATCTGGATTTGGGCATGCATCCGTACAAGATCCAGCTGACACAAGAGCTCAAAATAAACGACCATAGACAGCGCCGTATCTTCGCTGATTGGGCTTTAGAGCAGTTGGAAGTCGACCCCGATTTTGGTCGCAAAATCATCTTCAGCGATGAGGCACATTTTTGGTTAAATGGGAATGTCAACAAGCAGAATTGCCGTTATTGGGCCGAGAACAATCCACAGGAGGTCCACCAGGTCGCAATGCACCCAGCAAAGGTAACTGTTTGGTGTGGATTTTGGGCCGGAGGCATCATCGGGCCGTATTTCTTCGAGAACGACGATGGTGTGTCCATCACGGTAAACGGCGAACGATACAGATCCATGATAACGAACTTTTTCTGGCATGAAATCGACAATATGGATGTCGAGGATATGTGGTTTCAGCAGGACGGCGCTACGAGCCACACAGCGCGCGCCACAATGGATCTTCTGCACGAGCGCTTCGGAGGAATGGTTATCTCGCGCGGAGGCGACATCAACTGGCCACCGAGATCGTGCGATTTAACCCCACTAGACTATTTCTTGTGGAGTTTTCTTAAATCACAGGTCTACGCAAACCAACCACAAAACACTGATGCCCTCAAAGTCAACATACGCCACGCCATCGATGAAATACAGCTCGATTTGTGCGCCAGAGTCATTGAAAATTGGACTTCTCGTATGCGCGCCACCCAGCGAAGCCGAGGTGGACATTTGACCGATATTATTTTCCATACATAATGCCTTCGAATACTCTTTCAAACAAAAAATAAATTTCATTTATACCTCTCACACAACTTGCTTTATTTCATTTTAAAGATCGAGCGCGCTTATTGGCGGACCCTTTATATAACGCCGTGATTTTTAATAAGCCACCACCCCTCAAATCCCCCGTAAAACTTCTTACTTCCTCGGCTAGAGTTTTTAAGTCTCCCAGTGGGTCATTAAAAAGAGAAAATAAATGAAAGCGCCTCGCAAACTGAATTAAAGCGTGGTTTTATAATTCCTTCCTAAGTACAGATACCTATCAATGTTCATAGTTAGTTATGTGTGAAAATAAATAAGTTGCATGCAACGAAGTTGCATTTATATTTACGACGTTCCCAAAATAATTGTTGCAAGAGATTAAAATATTCACATACACTTGTGTATTGAAGACTCTGTAGCGCTACACAATATTATTTATGTATACCGTAATGGGATTCGAGTGTATATTTCCTCATTAACTATCTACAACAATGACGTATTTCATGGTACACAATTAACTAATGACGCTTCTGGTGACTTTTCCGGGTCCTTTAGTTTGGAAAATGATGGCATTGTAATCCAAATGTCATCATTAAATATCAGATCAGTTACAGCAGAAGAATTCATCTCTGTCGTAAGAAAATTAAAACAATCTATGCTAATGGCACCCGATTTAGTTCATTCCTTGATTACCCAAAGATGCAGCATTCATCTTTGCCAAATCACTTCTGTCCGGAATCTAATTCTAAAAACATTTCAATTTTCCATTTTATGAACATTCGTATAATACCCATATTCTTCAACCTTCGACAAAGTACGAGATGAACTAACTGTACACATTTGATGTTTCTAATCATTTCATAACACTATTTATGTGTTATATGACCCATATATATCAGCTTGACCATTACCTACCGCCTCTTACTGAAAGTAATTTAAAGTTAATTTCTACTGGATAGGGGTGGAACCTTTGATGTAACTGTAACACTCGGAGTAGTTTCCACAAACACCAAAACACTTTCACTTCGTTCGACGCGCGTTTCTCCAACCATCTTAAATTACAAAATCTACCATATTTATACTATTTTTCCGGTGACGTCACTAATGATATCACCGTGAAATTTACGCGTGACTAATCACGCTTCAATGATCGGTTGCTAAGCAACGCGTAAAGCGGGCTACGGTATGATATCACCGTCAAATTTACGCGTGACTAATCACGCTTCAATCATCGGTTGCTAAGCAACGCGTAAAGCGGGCTATACGGGATAGGTCCCTTGTCGCTATTCATACTACTAATACACTTTACAATTTCTATGCTCTCAAATGCATCCAACTGTCTATTATTGGTCACATTTCTAACTAATCTTAAATTACTAATATCTATTCTATGATTGTTGTCAAAAGCATGTTGTGCAACACTAGACTTATCTGTTCTTCCATATTTTAGATGAGCCATATGTTCTTTAAATCTGGTGTTAATTGACCGTCTCGTTTGTCCAATATATTTTCGATCACAATCATTACAACTAATTTCGTAAATCCCAGACCTTTACAATACAGATATCAATTAACACTAAATGACGCATTCAGTACATTTTTACCTTCAATGTCGAACAAAATTGTTTTCTAGAATGGCTTTCGGCATTATGCGTCTCTACTATTAAAAAAATTATAATTATACACATCTCTTAAATAAATTTACTATAGGGTTCTTATTCAGTGAAACAATCAAGTAGGCTGTTGTCAAATAAAATCATGATAAGAAGTATTGTCATTTTTATTATGTATAGAGAGTGTACTACAAATAAAATTATAGGCGCCAAAAGTAGGCCTCATAGGTACATGGTTCCTGGACTTCCTACACTTTGTGAGTATATATTTTTAGACCGTCTATAAAACGCGTTATATAAGGACTTATGTTTCCTTTGTATATATGTTCTAAGGGTTTTCTTTCTAACGAACATGACACATCCCATGTTTACCTTTAAAGTTATATCTATATAATGACGATATTATAATGGCGACTAGGAAAAATAATATAGCGAAGGGTTGCGAGATATGGGAGTTGAATAGATTTTGCTTCTACGGAATAAATTTGCATAGAAAACTGAAATTGATTTTCCATGCTTTGAACATGTTTTCGCTCGTCATGCATTTCAATTGGCCCTAATCAGAACAATTTTTTGTGAGCATACACTTTTACATAATTGTATCAATGTCATATCCATCTAGGATAGGAATGTTTGCGAACTAAATATGTTATTTACATTGTGTGCCTATGTTTTAGGGACGCAACGAAATATCTGTGAAATCTATATAATAAAAGCGAACTAAATCAATAACGCGCTCTAAATCATTAGCAAAGCCTACCAGAAATATCAGGCGCTTCTAAACATAGTAAACATAGATAGTAGCCGAACATACATGTATTAGTTTGTTCCCCATAAGTCATAAAATAAAATCACGCCCTGCAATACCATGTTATCACTCTAGTGCTCGCAAAAATCACCACTGCTTACAATATAAATATATAGAATATATAGAATATGCAAAATAAAAACCGATGCACGTCAGCGGACATTATTGTCAAGTCTATCAGGCTATAGTAAGTGTTAAAGAAATATCATTTATATTTTGAGGTTATGCGGTGGAGCAAACAAATTCTTAAAAATTAAATATTACTTACTTATGACCCATTTTATTTAGAGAAATTGTGTATACGACTGAAAAAGATTTGCTAGTTAACTAAAAATTAAATAAAAACATAATTAAAATAATTAAATACCATTTATTATGTCAAATTAGTGATCACAACCAAAAAACTGACATTTTTTTAAAAGAAACATTATTTTGGAGCTGTGTTAGATACTTCATTTTTCACCCATTCCAAATGTACAGTCGCCGCCTCCCAAAAGTGCACGACTTTCCGTTGCCACAGTAATTTTTCTCATTTTTCGCTAATGTAATTCGGGTTTAGTTCGGAAATTGTTCAGTGAAGTGCAATAAGAAAATTAAAACACTCCACAGGAGTAGTTTCCACAAACACCAAAACACTTTCACTTAGCTCGACGCGTGTTTCGCCAACCAAGTTGGCATCATCCGGAAACGATTAAAACTAATCTTAAACTACAAAATCTACCATATTTATACTATTTTCATGGTGACGTCACTAATGATATCACCGTGAAATTTACGCGTGACTAATCACGCTTCAATAATCGGTAGATTTTGTAGGTTAAGATTAGTTTTAATCGTCTCCGGATGATGCCAACTTGGTTGGCGAAATGCGCGTCGAGCGAAGTGAAAGTGTTTTGGTGTTTGTAGAAACTACTCCGAGTGTCTGAAACGTTGTTTATAAATATGTTTAGTTACGTAACTCCCAAACGTTTTCGATAGGATTCAAGTCTGGACTTTTTGCGGGCCAAGGTAAAAGATTAATATCATTATGACCCATCCCATTTTCTACAATATTTAAATAATTTAGTGCTGTAAATCTGTTATCAATTTTCCAACAAATTCCGGGCTCATGAATACTTATCCATGCCAAAACGTTTATTGAAAAGCGCCCACTGACATTGATGGACCTCGTGTACCTTTCCTGGAACCTAGTATATCCAGGTCTATAAACATGGAGCCGTCCACTGTGACAAGATTGAAATGTTTTTTCATCAGATTATTCTAAAATTCAATGTTATTATCTATCAAGTTATTTGCAAACTCCAACCCTTTTTGCTCATTTGAAAGAACAATTTTAGAGGCAGCAGCACAGTTCTTTCAATGAGATGGTTTTAACCATTTTTACTCAGTCCTGAGAAACCCCAGAAACAATGTTTCTTCTCGTGCATTAGCAGCTGTTTCGAAAGGATGTTGTTGAATATATTCAATCAGAGCGTTATCTTGAATTTCATTGGAAACTTTACCAATTCCTATTCTTGCCGCCCTTTGTATTCTGTGTTCCTGGTCCCTGTTCCTATTCTGCTCCCTGTTCTATGTTCCTGGTCTTTTTAATTTTAAATATGCTGCAGCCAGGGAACAATTTTCTTCAATTTTGTTCAAAGTCTGTCTTGTTTAGTTAAGACCAATATCCTTCTTCTACAGAGTTGCACTACCAGTTAGGTACCTTGTTACGGGATGTTACAGATATCCTAGCGACTGCGCCAATTTTGCTATATTGCTTGTTGCAAAATTACCTTTTTAAAACCTTTATTTGATGAAAAGGATAGTTGCCTCTATTCAAAAAATGCAAATGTGAGTGAGTTTAATTTAGATCTTTACTGCTTGAATACAGAGACGCCACTAGTAGTTACATGATACTATACACTGAATTTATATGCTCGGTAAAATTAAGGAGTATTAAATTAAATATTATTATTAAATTTATATGCTAGGTTATAATTAAGAGAAAATAGCCGATAGAATAAGAATAGATAAAAAGAGAGAAAATCGATTTCGAATCGGTTTTTTCTCTTGTAAAAATAAATAAAATAATAAATGTACATAAAATTTTGTGAAGGTATACCTTTTTTTAACACACAATTTTTCTGGAATATGGGAAACAAGTAGATTCGGAGATATTTACATTTTTCCAGAAAAAATATTGTTGGTGTTTTCGATTTAGAGATCCTATGTGAACTTATTTTAACCTTTGAAATGTCCACTTTAAAATGGTTGTTAGTTTATTTTTCACGAAACCCCTTAAAATTTAGAAAAATCAAAATAATTGCTGTTCTGAATATTTTTTTTTCTATTATTTATGCCAATAACCGTTTTAATTTCAACTACAGAATTTACTTTAATATAATATTAATGCCATTCACACGACATTATACACACAGTATGATTTTTTTTCACATGAACAATTTACAAGAGAAATGGTCTACTGAAATTGTCTGCTGAATTGCCCAAATTTTCCATCGGAGTTACCGGTTTAGCTGAAAAACAACAAACAGTTATTGTTATTACAAAAAATTTAACGCTTGTATTTCAGTTTTTCTACCTTTCAAACAAATTATTGGTAAAGTAATTAGCTTTCGTTGATATAATTTTACAGGCAACATTCAACTGGGATTTAATAAAACAATGACAGCAAAACAACTGCACATACACGCTTTTAAATATGAGTATGAATGGAAAATTATTTCAATCCCATGCCATGAACAGCATTAATACTAGATAGCGACAACTGCTTAATTATAGTGGAATTACCACATCGCTTAGTATTTGAGACAAACTAAACAGACAACATTATAATAATTAACATCCTCGACGAAGGATTATATGGCGGATTCCTTCGGATATAGTTCGGTGCTGCTACCCATCGCTCTATTACAAAGTTTACGAATTTATCGAGCGCGTCAGAGAGGAAATAATTACTAAGTAGGGGCAGTAGGTCAAAATTATCTGCCTAATGCCTATTAATTAAATATATTTGCAGTAACATTTGCAAACATGTTTGTACTTCTTGTACTAGTACAAGATAATTATTATATCTATATACATATTATACAAAGTACACACACACACACACACACATATATATATATATATATATATATATATATATATATATATATATATATATATATATATATATATATATATATATATATATATATATATATATATATATATAATATATATATATATATATATATATATATATATATATATATATATATATATATATATATATATATTTGTTACTTCAAAAAGTAGATTAAATTTCCTTTAAAATGGTGGGCGGAACAATTTTTATTGAAAATTGACCGAGATATGGCCATTATATATATATATGTATATATATATATATATATATATATATATATATATATATATATATATGGCCATATCTCGGTCCCTTTTCAATCAAAAAAAATTGTTCCGCCCACCATTTTAAAGGAAATCTACTATACTTTTTGAAGTAACTCCTATACCTAAGCCCAAAAAAAGATACAGGTAAAAAAGCAAAAAAAACATAAAAAAATCGAAATTTTCTCTTTTTTTTTCAAGTTTGTTTCGACTTTTCGGCATGCAAAAAAATATTTTTTTCACCCATCTTCAATTTCCACCCTCTAATTTAATAGCACTCCGTGGTTTTTTCTTCATTTATAACCAATTGATCGATTCCTGCAATAAAAACCCGTGAATGTCTTAGTTCCTTATTGTCCTGTTTTTTAAGACATAACCATTTAATCAATAGCCTATAACCATCTATCTAACTTATAAATTAATATAAGACGAATAGATATTTATTTATTGGACACAATGTTTCGTCTGCTAAAATCAGATATTTTTTTAAAAGTAGGAAAAACTTCAGGAGGAAGTACTTCATGTTTAATGAAGTAGGAAATTATATAACGCCATTATATTACGAAGTTATATATATAAATTATATTAACTTTTGCAATAGTTTCAGGGTTGTTCAAGAATTTATTATTTGTTAAAAATAAACACATTATACACTAGTCGCTAGGAAGCCCATTCGTTTTTATTAGAATTATTATTTAAAATAGCAAAAACTAAAGAAAAATACCTTTGGTGGTGGTTTTGGGGTAGTTTTTAAAAAGATTCCGCGGGCCTTAATCTTATATTTATTTTTAGTCCCCCAATAAATACTTTTTCAGCAAAGGCCAAACTTTATCACGTACGGTAACTCACAACTACAGTAATAGCTATTGGAAGCTACTGAGCCAAAGATCTCGATATGGGAATATAGTAATTTTTTTAGCTGAAAATAAGTCTAGGTATATTTTTTTTTAATCTTTTTATTTAATGATTTATTTACCAGAGAGTCTAGAAAATGGTTGAAGTAAACTGTCTTTTAATATTCTATTTTATAAGTATGTATCGAACTGTTCTTTTACTAAAGACATTTTTATTTTTGTTTATAATTATTGATTAAATTTATAATGACGGTAAGCTCTATATGGAGATCAGAGAGATCTCCGCAGAAAGTGTATATAAGTACAATATATGTAATTTGAGAAGTAAATAATATAAAATAAGGGGTATTTTAAGAGTTCTTTTATCTCATTTTTAAATGCAATCCAACAGGTAAAATGACATCCAATAGGTATATTTAGATTTATAAATATAAATAATGAAAAGGGTTACGAATCAATAAACAAGAGTGTACAATGCCTCACGTATAATATAGGTACAATTTATAAAGCATTATGGTATCTAGTAATTGATATCAGTTGTATATTTACTGTATATATAAAGGAATGTTAAAAAATCTACCGAACCAATATTCTTTGCTTGTCATGTCTGGTTTCCTTTCCATTCCGCTTCGTTCCACCATTGACTGAAGGATTTTATTATTTATTCACAACGATTCGGTATAAATTTGATGTACCTGGAAATAGAGCTTTAGTGCAACCTATGCCTAGTTATACACTGGTTATTGTTAACGCATAATATTGTTACTATAATCAATAACTGCTGTTCAGCAATGGCATGCTTAGTGTGGCTGTATTATGTATTTTTACATTGCTGGTGTGCACAGAAATAATAGCTCTGCTAAGAATAATACATTTTCTTTATTTTTAGGGTTGGCTATTCTCAACTAAATGATATATTTATATGATATAATTCCGTACACTATATTTAATTTATTTCGTACAATTAGCCTAGAAACGAAGGTTGCAAATTATCCCTATTTGAGTGAAGTGACACTTCTGTACATCAGTATATTAATACAGACGTTAATTGTCGTAAACTCCTTATTAATTAATATTTCTTAAAACCTTCCAGGATCTTTTTATAAAAAAAATAAAATTACTAGAATTTCTCGTATAGTCTGCCTCTCTTAACCCTGTACTAATTGATTTAGCAAATCCGTCTACCTTGCTGTCAGCGTCATCGGGATTCATGGTTTGTAGTCAAACTGAATATCTCCTCAATTACTTCAGGGAATTAACATGAATATGTAACTAACTGTTCAGATTGTAGTACAAATAGTAATGTTTCTGAATAATTAATTCTCTAATTTCGTGAGAAGCAGTCTATTTCGTACACAAAGTCGTTTTTTTTAAAGTAAAATTACTGTATAATACACAGCATTTTACTTTTAAATTTTTACTTTTTAATTTTTACATTTTAATTTTTAGTTCACATAAGTCAATTAAAAGTCATTTTATAATGACAGTTAGAGAATAAACAATTTTCTGAGTTAAAAGTTAAGTAGGTAGTAGAAATTTTTTATGTTTCTAATATTAAATAGGGCCAGTGGAAAACATGGAGAAAGATCGAATGTAAGAGTTCTTTTTCGCTAATGATTCATCAAATTCTCTGGATATTCAAAACTTTCTCATTGTATAAATATTTGAACCTTACCCCAACACTCTATAAGTGTCAGCGAAAGCAAACAATTTGATAGCTATATTAAACTAAAGCCATGATGGAATAGATGACTGATTCGCGTAAAATCTTCAAATAACTGCAGATTATACGAATTTGAGATTCTCAACTTCGCGGTTGGGAATGCGTTATATTATGTATGCCTGCCGATTTAACGCCCAACGGGTATGGTTGTGTCAATACCCAGTCAATTCAATTCCCAGACAATTTTATTTCAATGTCTAATGATAATAAAACGGTAACTTTCTCGAGGCTTTCTATGATTTATCTTGTTTTTTCATTCTTTACCATTTGAAAAGTATGGCTATGATGGCACCGGTGGTCATCACATGTTGGAAAACTTGATATTTTCCATTTTTATGCAAGCAACGAACATTTACAGTCGGAACATCTCGGATAAATAGAAATTTAAAAAAGTCTCTAGTTTCTGCCACACAAGCCGACGTCAAAAACATTACTCCGCTAAGTGCGGCTGCTCGAGCACGATAGCCACATTTATGTAGAAATATTGTAAACGATTTGCCATTGATAGAAATTGCAAATATAATTAATTATTCTGTTAATTGTATTCTGTATATTTTTTGTAATTTATAGTTTTTTTAATTCAGAATAAATAACACGTGTTTGTGGAGTAGTTTCCACAAACACCAAAAGACTCTCACTTCGCTAGACGCGCGTTTCGCCAACCAAGTTGGCATCATCCTGAGACGATTAAAACTAATCTTAAACTACAAAATCTACCATATTTATACTATTTTCATGGTAAAATCTGGTGTTAATTGATTGTCTCGTTTGTCCAACATATTTTCGGTCACAATCATTACAACTAATTTCGTAAATCCCAGACCTTTCATTTGCAACAATTTTATCCTTTGGATTGTCTAAAAGTTGTTGTAATTTATTACTCGACGAATGAATCGCTGTTATACCCACGTTTTTGAGGACCTTACTCAAACCACGAGTAAACCGGAGTTCGTACGGGATGGATACATATTTTGGAGTTTCTATATCCTTTTGAAAGGTCGTAGAATTACGAAGTATGTCCTTAAATTTACGCTTCCTAATTAGTTTTTCAACTATATCTCTAGGATAACCATTACTCACAGCTATATCTTTAATTAATAGTTTTTCTATTTCAAACCTCTCATTACTGAGAGGGAAACTTAGTAAACGATGGACAAGAAAATTAAAACTTGCCATTTTATGTTGATAGCAGTGGTGAGAGTCATTAGGGATATATCTGATCGTACTGGTATCTTTTCTATATATATATATATATATATATATATATATATATATATATATATATATATATATATATATATATATATATATATATATCAAATTCTAACCTATTGTCACTATTTTTAATTACTAATACATCTTAAAATGGAAGTATCCCTATCATCGAACGAAGTTAGACATGTATGATTAAACAAATTAAAATTGATAAATCTGGAGACAAGAGAGTTAATACGTAATACAGGAAAACATTGATTTTACAGCAGGTTGGAGTGGAGTCGTACACTGTTTTTAGTTTAAATTCATAAATTCTGTTTTGCCAATGTTGAAGTAGCTGAAGTATCATTTTCCAACAGAGATAAAATAATGAGAAGGTCCACATCTTGTCCAACAATAACAGCATTTTTTAACATTGATGATAACATTCTCTTTTGCACATTCGACAATAAGAAAATCTGCGTCCTGATCTGAAATTTTTTTTTAATATTCAGAAAATACCATTCCGATGGGAAATTTGGTTCTCTACAAAAAGTTTCATCCGAGATATATCGAAATTTTGCTTTCTTTACGAGATATATTGAAAAACCAAAAGGGCTGGTTTTTCACCCCTATCTTCAATTTCCACCCTCTAATTTAATAGCACACCGCGGTTTTTTCTACATTTATAACCCATTGATCGAATCCTGCAATAAAAACCCGTGAACGACTTAGTTGCTTTCTATAGCACATAATCAATAGACAAAAGAGTAGCTATAAAAACAACGAAGCACAACACGTACAGACATACACTACATAACGCGTTAAAACTTTTCGCATTTACACAGAAGATTTTGAACTGTTTTGAATCCCAGAAATCACTTTCGCAACACATCAAACAATGTCATACATTATCAAATTATTGCGCATTGCGCAACAACATATGTTTCGCAATTTGTTTGATAATGTATGGGGCGCTAATGTGTATGATTATTTTCGATACCAGTAATACCAGTAATTAGGGAAACCATACCAGTAATTAAGGAAACCACCGTACCTGTTAATTATAGAGAATCGAAAATAAACTTAGCATTACTTCGAAAATTCCTCCATAAAAACTACACCCAACCCCATTGGTTACGTGTAGTTACCCGCTTCAAGAGCGCAACCCATTAAAGCCGATACCCTACTATTCTTTATTATCCCGCACATCCAAGTAGAATTATTTTTCAACCTCGGGGGCAAGAAACTCCCACGCCTACGTAGTGCGTTACTTTTTGTGGATGAAGATATAATGCCATAATGAGTTGCTGAAACGGTGTATGTTGAGAAAGGGACTAAGAAAGAGTAGGCTTAAGAACCCTGAATGTAGAGCCACTTTTCTGTGCCATGTTGAATGATCGAGTAGGGACAAGACATTTTAATTATACCGAGGTTTCATTGCAGTGAAAAAACGAATATGATAAATTCTTGTTTGTGTAGTGAATGTTTGGCCCTAATTGGATGTTAATTAAAATCCGTTATTTTTCTTCGTGGTTAAATTTGGTTCTTTCCCGATTACGGATCAGTAAATTTAGCTTACAACTAGAAACTAGAAAAACAACTGACACTGGATGCGATGTGCCTATTTGCTGGCGCCCATTTCAATTTAACTAACATCTGATTTTAATATCCGGCGTAACCGGAAATAATAAAGTTTATTATTTTTAATGGATCACTGTTATTATTTTTCTCTAGATTATATTCATTAGAATTAAATTGTTGTATTTAATGTACAAAATTATAAGTAGTTGACAAGTAGAGGAAAAATCACAGATCTTGTATCTTACGCAAATGTCGCAGGCGTATTGAAAATACCAGACACAACTGGGAAAAATTTCTCAAGTGAATTGAATAAAAATAAAACGAAGTTGTGTTACGATTTTCTGTTCGTTTGACGCTGGAGGTCTTGTCGTTTTCAACGGGTTATCTCGCATAGAGTGGTCAAATATTACAGTCTCATTTTTTTAATTTTCGATTGGATGCTATTCTTTAAAAAAGTTTTTGTTTGCCTAAAAATAGTGATGGCTTTGTCAAAAATTATGTTGTATATACAGGGTACTTAAGAATTACAAAATCTTAAAATTTGGTAAGAGTAAACTTTGTGATTTATGATCACCCCGTATAAAAACATAATTGTGGCAAAATCATCATTCGTTTTTTATACGTGGTGATCAAAAAATACCAACTTTACTCTTACCGAATTTTAAGATTTTGTAATTTGTGACCACTCCGTATAATAAACATAATTTTTGTCGATATTGCTGTAGGCAAGCAAAAACTTTTATAAATAAAAGGGTTTTCCCGAAAACTGAACATTTTTAGAGATTTTCTAAACTGTGACCACCCCGTATAAATAATATGATTTTTGTCAACGTTATTACTATTTTTTGGGCAAGTAAAAACTTTTATAAATAATAACATTCTTTTTGTAATTTTTGACCACCCCGTATAATAAACATAATTTTTGTTGACATTACTTTAGGCAAGCAAAAACTTTATAAATAATAGCGTTTTCCCGAAAACATTTTTTGAGATTTTGTAATTTGTGACCACCCCGTATAAAAAATATAATTTTTGTCGACGTCATTACTACTTTTTGGACAAGTAAAAACTTTTATAAATAATAGCGTTTTCCCGAAAACTAAAAATTTTTGAGATTTCGTAATTTGTGACCACTCCGTATAAATAATATGATTTATTTTCGTTTTTTTATCCTACCTTAAATCTATGCTAATAACATTTTCTGCTGGGAAAAAAGTGCGTACCGTACAGGGATCTTTACTCATATTTTAATCATTATTTTAATCCATATTGGATTGCTTTCTTCATTTTGTACTATTTTTCTTTTTTCTTTAAATAATTCCTTCCCAATAATGTTAACCTAAAATTATCTCCGGATGCCTCTGGGCAGTCCTGTCATATAGGAACACGGTATGGTGATACAATACCTGCTATATGTTTCCGTAAAATACCATGTTGGTGGCAAGCAACCAAGCCAGCGTTTTAGTTGATTTATTTCCGAATTTTTACACACCCACCAGACGGGCGTCTATGAGTTTTTCTGGTAGTTCTTCGCAGAGGGCCTTCCACAGTTACCTGTGCATTGCGGTTTTCGCATATCGCGCGTTGCGTTTATTTTTTTTCAGCAACTTTTCCGTCACATGATATAGGCGAATAAGTGGCGCCCAACGCCCGACACGGGCTTTTCATGCGCAGTATCTCCCTATCATAGTGGATGAGTCAGCTTGTCGACAAGCATACATATTCGATCAGCTGGCTATTTTATCAATTACAACAATACTTCGATGTCGGAGGAGCTTTGAGAGAGAAAAATCAGCCAGTCTATAATTTAATATAATCTAATACAGAGTGATAACCGGTAACACCAGAGTAATAAATAAGAGTTAATAATTTCTTCTTACTGTTTTTTATTGCAGCTTTTTCAGCCGACATCTAAAAATCTAAACTCATTCAAATTAGATTGCAACAGTAAACCTTCATAGAAATCTCTACAAGGGCGTCGCCATTTTTCAAGCTAGGCGGCTTGAAATTTTACAGTGCCGCAAGCAAAAATTATGATAATTTTTAAGTACACGCGCTTTCCTGGTACTTCAGAAATTCAAGGAAAAATTCGTTTGAACATACTCTCACAAATACTTCACAAAAACTTTCACAAAAACTATTTTTTAGATTTGAGAACTTTTTTGAAATAAAAATAATATTTATCCACAAATTACTCAAATTATATTTTATTAATGTGCTAAAATGCTCCAGGATCTGACAACGTACACTCATAGGGAAAGAAAAATACAGTTAAACTAGAAACATAAAGTATTCATAAAAATACAAATAAATAATAAATAAAAAACTTCAAACGTGGGATTTTCTATGAACGCAAGAAAATACCTCTTTTTAATAATACGTAGTAATTAATATAATAATAATAATAATAATCGTAGTAATTAATATTTTTATCAACACTATCAACAGTGAACATGTAATTCCAGTAAAATTACACTTGTATTTGTAAAACTTGTAATTTCATTTAAAAAAAAAGTGATTTTCTTTAGTTCATAGAAAATTTGTGAACTACTATTTTAATAAAATTATTATAATTGTCAAAAACATATTTTCTATGTACACTCATCATGGCCAAACCATTTAGCCAGTACAAGATAGCAGTCCCCTACCGCCCTCCACCCTGACGACGCCCATGAATCTCTACTACATATCTACTATATAGATAGGTATATCGATTCGAATATAACTTGGAACACATAAAGTAAACTTTGTACCTCCCAATTACAATAATTTCTTACTATCCAACTTTATTCATTAGGGTTAATTAAAGTTACGTTGGCAAATTTACAAGGACGCGGGTGGCAACTTGGTGAACTTGATATAGTCACAATCATGGCACGAGTGTATTCATTACGCCGCGTTTCGAAATTTAGCAATTGATAATTAATTAGTCCAATCATTATTCTCTAGTCTTTTTCGCTCAAGGTTACGCGGACCCAGTATTGGCTGCTTTGAACATTCCGTCTTAGGCTGAACCATGGATCTGATAGCGATTATTTAATTTAATAAAATGCGATTGTAGGGAGCGCTAATGTTTAATGAAGAAACAACGAAAGAGTCAGCGCAGCACATTTTTGGCCCAATCAAAAAGTATTAAATAGAAAAAACAAAACGACAGTTAAGTACAGGAATCAGTGGTCCATCGAACCACGAAATAAACTTAGAATATTTAGGTTTGGACAGAAGTTATAGAACGTGCGACAAGGGGTAAATGGGTAAAAGGTTTTAGTACAATTTTTCAATATATGCAATATTGCGGCGGTCACAATTTTATTAATTTTGGCGCTAGAAAAAAACACCGTTGGAAAGCTCAGTTACTCAGGAATATGTATAAAATAATCTCAATGAGAGCAATGGTTCAGCCTAAGACGCTAGAGAAATGCTAGGATGTAGCCGAAACTGGGTCCGCGTAACATTGAGCGAAAAAGTGCCTCGCTGCTCGGGTCTACCATTAAAAAATTATAAAACATAGATATATGCTTTCGCAGAGTTTGCGGTAGAAAAACACAAAATCTACTTCTATTAATATCAAATTGTCATATTAACGGTTTAAGCTACGTTTCCACGTTAGTGAAATTTCACCCCTCTGAAGGCCTGGGGTAGTTTGTACTCCACTCGGAGAGCGTTGCAAATTGAGGACAAAAAATCTGTCATATAGAGGTACTTACACATTTCCGAAGTTTTTTTTCCTGTCGGATGTTTTGCAGGAGTATTTTAATTACATAATTACTGAAACTAAATGCGCATTAAGCTAAAACAACCGTTTTCTCTTTGTGAGATATAGCACTTTCCACTTGAAAACAAAACATATATACAAAACAAAACCATTGCACAAAATTTATTAAAAACATTTTTCAAGGTTATACTGTGAAGTAAAGTAATAATATTTTATGTAACAGGTGGCAAAAATGGTGTTTTTTACACTTGGGGCGCGAGTGATATAAACCACATGAATAAAAACAACAGATTTTAGACTCGAGTTTATACTGTTTCCATAGAAACCAATAATAAAACAACGAAATATTGAACGGTTTGAGCGTCACATTTGGGACATTCTACGAGTACTTTACAATAAATAATATTTGGACTATAATAGAACATTACCCTTAGGAGAGGGTTGCAGGGAAAACAACTATTGAATTCACAAACTTTGTAATTAATGCTACTCGTTAAGTACATGGTATAGCTATGAAGGCCTTTATATCCTTATTCTATTTCTTACTCAGCTCCAATCGAGTGAGATATATAAACACAAGAAGTATAAATATGCCAGTAGCACGTTCTTAGCCTCAGCTGAGTGGTTACATTATGCTACAATGGTTAGGGCCAAGGACGCTTGCCAACAGATTGCAAAAATCGTGGTTTGCTATCGCCTAATTAGTAGGGAAAAGAAATTCACTGGATAAAAAAAGCGATAAAATCACGTTACCATAATAACGCTATGGTATTTTATTTATTAAACGTAGCGTCAGTTCAAAACTGTTAAATGTCAAAATAAAAAAATTGACAGCAATGGTAATCAATAACTATTGCATTAACAGAGTTAACTGTGATATTATGGTCATTTCAGCAAACAATAGAAGAACAATCAAATTATATGTCAAGTTTACACATTACTTGATGTCAACTTTCCAACAATAATTATTATTAGTACCACCAATTTGATATTAAATCTGTATATAGTTGACAGTTTTTGTTCAAGTCAATATCAGTTTTTGTTCGTAAGTCAATAATCAACTTATGTTATTAAAAGACCAAGAAAACAGTTTTTTTATCGTAATAATTTTTGAAACCTCAAAAAGCACAAAATTTCAAAAATACTAAACAATCGTGGAGAGAGAACTAAAAATATGAACTGTCAACTTAAAAATGTCAGGCAAGGTGAAACTGAAATCGGCAACCAATCAAATTCTCGGAAGAAGTTGCCAACTTTGTTATAGCTTCCAAGTTTAAGCCTTATTCCAGCGGTATTAGGATAACATAACATTGATCCCACCGAGGGCTTCTCATTACGTCATCGATGACGTCTAACGGTTTTGTTTTGTATGACGACACAGTAAGCTTAGAGATCGCTGGACTCTATGGATGGCAATGACCAAGAAAGTTGAAACATCAACAAAAGTTAAAAGTATCTTAGTTTCCACTTCACTATTGAAATATTTATTTTGAGCAATTTTTCTTAATTTACTAAACATTTTGACTATGTTAAATGCATATTATGCCCAATTTTTTTATTATAATGTTTAGGTCAACCAGGGTTATAAATCATCAAGTTGTAAGGACAAATTTCTCTGGAAGTAAGGTTTAAAATTAATAAAGTGGGTGATGCTGTGTCTGGATATGCGTTTAGTGCAACGCTTACGCGGGGAAAAGACGTCTGAGGGTGGTGCAGCTCGTGATCGAGATCGGTCGAAAAGTGTTTGTGTGACCAGCTTCAGAAGCAAGCCGCCGAGGGATGTCAGCGCTTTTAAGCTCTTTCACCGTAGAGCTAGCAGCGCAATGTAAGATACATTTTTTTCCTATTTTACCTATGTATTGTATTGTATTCTGTATTTAGGAACATATTTTTTGTAATGTGTTTTTCAGTCGAGCATTTTTTAGCCGACTCGGGTGTTTTTAAGCTAAAATATATGTCATGACATATGTTATGATTTTTCTTCAGAACGCAAATTATGGAATTACGAATACATATTAAACTGAAAGTTAAATACAAGTCATCCTGGATCTCTGGGTTAGTGAGTGAAATAGTTCAGTTATTGTATCTAACCTAGTTCTGCCGTAAGTGCGACATATGACACACTAACAGCAGCCGACTAAAAGTGACGTACTTATTTAAATTATTCTTCTGTTCTCATGGTCATTGACAATTATATTACTCACTAGCGGGAACCATTTCGCAAACCTTGACATATAATAATATCAAATTATGTTTAAAATTATGTAAAAGAAAATATTTAATACTAATTTGAAAAGGTTGAATCTAAAGCATATTCAGAATGCAGCGCAATAGTTTAATTAAAACGTTTAAATAATGTATATAAAATCATACGTCCAAGTTGTTACATTCACTTTTAGGAGTTAACAATTTGAATATCCGAAATTTATTGAAGGTATATTTGACGGATAACATTGATTTTAAACAGTAACTACGCCTTCCTTTTTGCATGTGTTTAGAAATTTAGGTCGGCATATTACTTTTAGTCGATTACATCAATATTGCCACAGCGCATTTATTAGATACTTTGTCATATATTTACCACAAATATCTGTGCCGCTTTATTGTTTTGTGAGTTAAACATGGGCAGTTCCGTGACGCTAACCTAGGTCAGCAGATATATAGTCTAATTCCCGAGCGTTTATCTTTTCGCTTTCCTTTCTGAGCCGAACGCATAGTAGTTTTTCATCGTGTTAAAAGTTTAAGTGATTTTCTTGGTTAAATAACGTAGTATGTACGTTGCGACGTAATGGGATAATACTGTCACAAATATAACTAAATTTAAAAATAAACATATTTTGGCAACAAATTAGAAAACACACTGTATAGTAAATTAATGCATAATAATTATAAATTTTACAAAGTCAAATAAGTTCCATATTAATAATGAATAAATTTCGGATGCTATAAAGGATGTAAGGTATCTTATGTCATTTATTGGCATTAGCTAGTAAGTACAGTTTATTTGCTGAGTAAAGATATTTCGAATGGAACTTTAAAGGAAGTAGAAAACATTGAACTTATTGAATAGTGAATCTGCTAGACTTGCTTTAATCAGATAGCAAGCTGGGAAGAAGTGAGTTAGTGGGTTTTGAGATAGACAAGTTGACACATCTCCTGAAGCCATGGGGGTAGATTTAGTGAAAGGAATAATGTAAGTAATATTAATTTGTTAAATAGTGATAGGTGTTTCTCAAAGGTGTCACAGTAAAAGTATGAATAAATAAATAAGTTAGTTGTAGTGAGAGAATGTGGTTTTATTAAAACTAACCCTAGCCCAAAAAGTTACGAGGAACGTAACAATACAAGGAAATCATTGTACATGTGTTGATATTCTGGATGGATATACAGATACCACATTAGTGGGATCATATAACTTTTACCTTTCAGGTAAGCCATTTTGTTTTCGTGAACCGCGTGTTCTTATTTTCCCTACTTTGTGTTCTCTAGAGCCTGCGTTGAACTCCCTAGAGTTAATTAAGGGACACAGCGAAGCTATCTTTTCGAAGTCGTTTTCCAACTAATTAAGTAAGTGTTACAAGATATAGAGTCACTTAACCTAACTTTTTTTACTTGTAACAAGACTAACGGGCTTCATTGTCTTTCGGCGAGTGTAAGTCACACCACCTATTTAGACTACCTTTTAGACCACCTTTTTCACCACGTTTTACACTACCTTTGCAACCACATTTCTTTTAGACTACCTTTGGAATCACCTTTAGGACCAGCTTGCTGAAGTCCATCGACCCCTGTATCGGTGTAGAGTCCCATGAGAGATCCACCTTACTGGAAGACTTGTTGCTTATCACAGATAAGCTTGTTTTAAGAATATTTTAAAAAGGGGACACATCCTGTTTGATTGACTTGATTGACTTAAAAATACAAAATTATTACGAGCCCTCAGCAAACGTTTGACAAAGTGTCTATAGGTATTCGCCTGGTTACTCTCGCTGGTTAAGCAACATATTTGGGTAGGCATTGCCTCACTATTTGTATGTATATTGATTCGGAAAGGTCATCGTGCACGTTGACATTTAAACCGTTTTTCTGCGTTTCCAGGTATAGTACCACATTTGTATGTACTTTTGAATTCTTTTTTATGTATCACCATCTCTAAATTTACAATTTGTACATTAAACCTAGTAATAAGTCTACTGTGTGCATTACTTTTCT
>CAXKVY010006985.1:0-32116 GCA_964058915.1 Tetropium fuscum | reverse complement strand
ATGCCACATTTAGCTAATTTAAAACTGCGAAAACTTTTTTTTTAAATGGAACATCCTGTATTTTTTTATGCCCAGTTATGTAAAATTAAATTATCTTTCTTCTGGTATAGCCATTGGAGCGGCTAAAGTTAGCAGCTTGTGAGATATTTTCAATTTTCTTTCCAGCAAACAGATTTACCAGAATTTTTCTTAAAAATACCATATAAAATTTTCCTTGTACTCAAACAATTAACCTTTACCAAAAAAGAATCATTAATATATTTGAGATAGGTTCTCAAGGATCTCGAACAAAGCACGAGTAGAGTCTAATTGGTACAAACAAATTTGGTTTGACGAATTTAAGCAACAAACAAAACCACTGTCAGTTTCTCAGTGGTTTTGAAAAGAATTAGTTGATATGACTTATTTATTAGGAGAATGTCATAGAAATTGTTTATTGGCGTCCAGAGTATATGGTGCGCGATATAATCCTGAGCAAGGAGAAAAAAAGTAAAATGTTTTGCAAAACTTAAGGAGCATTTTGAACTTACTGCTAATGCTAATTATAAGAACACACGGTAAGGAAAAATTATTGGTGAAGGTATGCAATTTGATATAGTTACTGCAGTATTTGAAAAGTCCAATATAGTACCAGACAAGTTAGTGCTGTCTTGGATATCTTTCAGACTTCGGTAGTTAAAATATTACATAAACATAAGTTCCATGACTATCTCCTGAATATGAACAAAAACTTAGTGAACATAGTTATCAAAACCGTATAAATTTTTGTAACTGGGTGCTGACTAAAATACACGAATATCAATTATTTTCCAGATATGTATTATTTACTGATGAGAGTACTTTCTGTAACACATCATATAAATTATCACCATTACGACAATGAAAACCCTCATTTTAAAGTCTCGAAAGAAAAGCAGCATCGTTTTTCTGTCAATGGGCAGGTATTATTGGTCAATACATAATTGGCCCTTATTTCTTCGAAGGAAATCTGAACGGAGGAGAAAGTTATACATTTTTTACCAAATAATCTACTTTATTTACTCGAAGACGTACCATTGGATGTAATCAGGCGCATGTGGTTTATGCAAGATGGGGCTACACCACATTATCATGGAAATGTTCGCCGATTTTTGGATAACTTATTTCCTAACAAATGGATTGGACGGGGTCACTTGGCCTCCGAGATCTTCCGATCTAACTTGTTTCGATTTCTTTCTTTGGGGATATATTAAAAATTTAGTTTAGCAAGAAATATGAGAAAATGTAGAAGATTTAAAAACCAAAATACGACATGCTTCGTACAATTAGACTGGAAATGTTGGAAAATCTACAACGGTCATTTAGAGGAAGAATTGAGTTATGTATAGCAAATAATGGGCGACGAATGTTGACCATTATTGAGAAATTAATGTTTAATAGATATTTTTATTATTATTGCTTATGTTATTAAAGTTATAGTTATGCCATAATTGTTGTTCTTTTGTTATTGTTATGTTATTATTATTGTTGCTATATTATTTTTATTACTATATTATTAAAGTTATTAATGAAAATTTGTTCTCGTTATTTATCAATGCGTTATAGTTCATATTAAGTTAATAGCAGTTTTTAATTCTTTAAGTCAAAGGCTAATTTTATATGTAATTTTAAACAAAATTCTGGTAAATCTGTTCGCTGGAAAGAAATTTGTAAATATCTCCAAAACTGCTACTTTAGCAACTGCAATGGCTATACCAGACGAAAGATAATTTAATTTTACATAACTGGGCATAAAAAATACAGGGTGTTCTGTTTGAAAAAAAAAGTTTTCGCGGTTTGAAATTAGCGAAATGTGGCATGGAAAATGTAACACTTGGTATATTATTTTCGATTCTATTTTAATTGCAGAACTTAGACCGCTCTATGCTCTTATGCTGTGCCAAAAAGTAAATTTAGATATACCATATGAAAAAAGTTATAAAGCTCCTTCCAGATCTTTCCATCTGTCATTTTTTTCTTAAAATGGTAAATATCTCCGGAACCTGGGGGTTTAGCCTAGGAAGCGACACGTGTTTTTGACTCAAAATTAAAAGGTCTTTCCGAATTTCAAAAAATATATAGGGTATTCCATTTAAAATAGGAAAGTTAGTTGCTGTCCAGGAGATATGGAACACCCTGTACATTCATCTATATTTTTTAAAAACGCCAAAAAAGGATACCAACAACCTGGTATAACACACATTTTTCTCTAATAAATAGTAAAGGTGCTACCGAGCAAATACACACTTAAAACTCACCATGTATATACAGGGTGTCCCGTAATAACGTGTACAACGGAAGACTACGGATTCCTGGACTCAAAATAGATAGAATAAGACTTATTCACCGGTATCCTAAATCGCTTCGTTTGGCCGCTAGATGGCACCAAAGTTTGTAAAAAAACAATTAATTTTGTAAATAACTTGAATAGGGATTAATCGATTTTGATTATTTTTGGGGTGTGGACCTTTGCTCTCCGACACATTTTGGTGATATACCGAGTGTTTTTTAAAACTTCTCGAAAATCATAGAAAATTGATGTACGGCGATAATATCCGTTCATAACTTTTTTTCTTTGGTGCAATAGTGACAATTATTTTTTATTTGATAAGTGAATTATTTAGAATTATATAGAATTATTTAAGTACAAAAAAATATTTTGTAAATGTGCTAGTAGACACTGAATTTGTAGGTTGGCGATGCATAAGAATGTCACTACTGTCAAGTTGAAATTTGTATTTTATGTCGTCGAGGGAATATTCTTTATTAATTGTCGTTCATTCATCATGGCATATAGAAATTCAGAACAAATTGACATGTGACATGATAATGGTGTTGGGTTTCTGAAAACCCAACACCAATGGGTTTGGGTTTGGGTCAAGAAAACTGCCGACAAAGTGTGAGGGTGTATAATAGTGAGCGTTTCCCGAATAGGCAGGTGCCCAACCACCAAACATTCTCGAACATTGAGAGACGTCTTATGGGTGGCAAGATAATGTTGGACATTTAAAAAATATTTGTTGTACCTAAACCGCTAATTTAATAAAAATGCTATAAGAGACTTAAAAACTTTCAAATGGTATCACTTATCAAATAAAAAATAGTTGCCATTATTGCACCAAAGGAAACAAAAGTTATGAACGGATATTATCGTCGTACATCAATTTTCATCAATTTTCTAGGAGTTATAAATTTTAAAAAACACTCGATATATCACCAAAATGTGTCAATGGAAATCAAAAGTCCACATACCAAAAATAATCAAAATCGATTAATACCTATTCCAGTTATTTACAAAATTAAATTTTGTTTTATAAACTTTGAGACCATCTAGCGGCCAAACGAAGCCATTTAGGATACCAGTGAATTAGTCTTTTTCTATCTATTTTGAGTCCAGGAATCTGCAGTCTTCCGTTGTACACGTTATTACGGGACACCCTGTATACAAGTTGTTTCTAAATTGATGCGATATAATATAAGGGGTGATTTTTCAGCAAAAATTTAGGTGGGTCTCCCATATAAATTGTTTCTACTGTGTTCCCCATAATAGACTACCCATTTTAATATTTGAATTAAAATTTTTTTGGTTAACAAAACAAACTTTTTATTTTACGAAATTACAGCTAACTCTTTGGGATTTATGATAACTTATAAATATTTGGCTAACTTTTAAAAATCACGTCTTCTAAATGACCTCCACCAATTTCAACACATTTTTTAATATTGAATAAAAAGTGATTCATTACACAGTGTAGCAAACCTTCGTCTATTCCTTCAACTTCTTCACGAATTTTGACTTTCAGTTCCTCGATTGTACCTGGACGACTCGCAAACACTTTGGCTTTTAAATATCCCCACAGGAAAAAATCGGGTGCCGTTAAGTCGGGGGACCTCGAAGGCCAAAGCAAATCTCCGAATCGATAAATGAGTCGGCCATTAAACATTTCTCGCAGGACCCTCATTGAGTTTCTGGCGGTATGAGCTGTTGCCCCATCTTGCTGGAATAGTAAGGCATTGTTTAGTAATCCTGGTCTATTTAATTCTGGAATGAGAAATGTCTCTAACATATTAACGTAGCGCTCGGATGTTACTGTTACAGCGCGGTTATTTTCATCCTCAAAAAAATAAGGGCCAATAATACCAAAAGATCCCCCTCCACACCATACAACAACTTTTGGATTATGGAGGTTCTGTGTAAAGATTTCACAAGGATTTTCATTTGACCAGTATCTAAAATTTTGTTTATTGACCATGCCGTTCAAATAAAAATTTGCTTCGTCGGTCATTAGGAGACTGTGAATTGCTCCTTGATGTAAATCCAAAAATTCTTGACAAAATGCTAACCTTGCTTCTTTATCTTGATTGCTAAGGTGCTGTGCCATTTGGTATTTATAGGGATGAAATTTTAAATCCCTATGAAGAATTCGATCTAAGCTTCCCTTCGATATTCCTAGAATAAGGGTTTGTCGATTAGCAGACCTTACAGGACTTCTCGTAAACGCAATTCTAACTCGTTCAATATTTTCTGGTGTACGAACTGTTCTTCGACGTTCAGGCTTCCTCAAATTTTTTACAAAACCATTTTCACGCCAATGACGAACCCATAACCTAACAGTTTTACGATTTGGCGCGTGACCCCTATTGTTGATATTAAACTGACGCCGGAATGCACGCCTTCTATCGAATTGCTTCTTATGTAAGTTTCTACACAATACACACGTTGTTGGACTGAGTAATCCATGAAAGTTCAATAATTATTGATGAAAACTAACAAACTTCTCGTAGAAAAATGACGTTCCACGAAATTATTAAATTAAAATTTATTTGTGACAGTAGCCTACTTGATTAATAATTTACTTAAATCCCAAAGACTACAGAAGATAATCCGACAGAGCAACCTATTTAGTTATCTCATAGGGAATTTATAAATAATATAAAATGGGTAGCCTATTATGGGGAACCCAGTATTTAGTTTCTCAACAGTTCTCTTAGTTTAGTCAATATCTGAGATGGCAGGATAATTAAAACTACCTGATATTTTATTGTTAGTCATAGTCGACATTTTCTCACTTCAAAAACTGCTTCGTCTAAATTAAGAGGACAAAAGGCGGGAATTTTATATATTTATTTTATATTAGGCCAGACGAAAACACAAATCACTAGGAGAACTCAACATAATTGGACATAATTAGATATCAACGTATTATATATTTTTTAATGCTCATGAGAAGAAAAGAAAAATGTAAATAAATGGTAAAATACTAATAATTTTTCCACTATGTGCGCTCAAGTAATATAGGTACATCACGACCTCCATTTGGCTAAAAAACTCCAAACTCAGCTAAAAAGCGGTCGACTAAAAAACGTCACACGTTAAAGGGCTGACTCATAGATCACCAGCACCTTCCGAGGCCCACTGATACGCCATTTTTTCGCCATTTCGCTTTTTTATAAAAATCCCTCCACCCCGCTCTATTTTATTATATCCACTACATCACATTTGCATTCATGTGACAATACAACGTATCCTCGA
This sequence comes from Tetropium fuscum, assembly GCA_964058915.1. NCBI lineage: Eukaryota > Metazoa > Arthropoda > Insecta > Coleoptera > Cerambycidae > Tetropium > Tetropium fuscum. Next base: position 26,565 of record CAXKVY010006985.1, on the reverse strand, counting down.
CAATAAAATCTGATTAAATATAAACAAAATAACTTAATATAAACAAAACAGCAACTTTACGTGACACGCGTGCGCTACGCTAAATGGAAATCATAGTTTCCAAGATACTGGAGCGATATGAAAGCGCGCGCGAAAGCTTCAAACTCAGTTCAAGCTTTCGGTTTCGGGTTAAAGGTCGTTGGCCACGGTTAATAATTGCAACGCGCGATGCATCAGTTCCGCACACTCGTGTTTGTTTGCCCGTTCGAATATATATTCGGGTAGGGTGTTGATTTAGGACGTTTCCGTAAGTTAATTGTAATTAATTATGCTAAAGTGGGTGGTAAGAAGGTTTTTTTCTTAAAAGTCACTTCCCAAAATCATTATTTTTTTATATTCTACTTCCAAATGTAGTTAGCATCGAGTAACTTCAAGTATTTGTGAACATTAAGAAAAGTTGTCAAACAAAAATTAAGTAACAGTTTCTAGAAAATATATTATAGTTTAGATAAAAGAATTTGTTTCTATTCAGTGATGTTCACCGATTTATTCTCAGCTTATTACAGTAAATATTGAAGTGGTTTCTTTGATATGTAGCAGAAAACGTAATTTCAAAAGTGAATGTACTAGAAACGCGAAATAAATATTTATGTGTGATGGATCGTAAGAAATTGTATAATTTCCTGTAAAAAATGTGCTCCTACAATCTAATAATAATTGTCTACACTAATTTTACCACAATTAGTAAAGTATAGTAAGTAAAGTTCTGTAACTTCACAAAACTAAATGGCAAAGAAAACTTGTGTTAATTTATTTTTTTAATTATAATTTATTTCCGTGTATGCAAAAATAGTGAGGAACTCACGATATAAATTACCAAGTTAACTTAGTTAAACGATATTACATACCTAAAGCAAAGTAGATTTTAATTCACGAATATACCATAACCTTGGATGGTTTGATGGATATTAAATATTTAAAAAATACACACAGAGGCACAAAATTCGATACATCTAAAATTTACCAAAAATTCATTTTAAAATATTTTCCTAACTATAGGTTCGATTTACATGATTTTTTTTTGAAATTGTAGGTTTGTTCTCGCGGAATGCAGATGTGCTACTGAATTTCAGCTCAATTTTAAATTTTGACCATATACAAGGTTTACCAATTACATTGGAATTTTGCATAACGTTTGCAACACTCTGTGGTAAGTGCAAGCAATAAAAATATGAAAATTTTGGTACAGAACTTTAGCGTAGTCTCTTCTTAACAATTCATTTCTTAATTCATGTCAATATCTCTATTAATACGGAAGATATGATCAATTAAAATAATGACTATGTGTCATGGTAATTTTCAATGCGATTTCCAATGGGTTTTTGCAAAATTGCTTTAGCATCTTCGTTTTTTTTGACAAGTATCGCAGTGTTTCTAAGTTAATTGTTGCGATTTGGTCTGAATTATAACAAAGTAACGGTAAACAATAAAAAGTAATAATGGTCTTACGTTCAACTGGCGCCGCCAGAGCCATAACTTTAATACAGGAAGGAAGAACGGTCACAATACTATGCGGCACAAGTTCTAGGTGTTTCGAGATGCAGTATTCAAAGAGCCGTGGAACAGTTTCGAGAAATTGGAGAATACATCAGAAGATTGGGATCAGGAAGAAAAAGATGTACAACTCAGCAGGACGACCGTTGTTTAGCCCTAAGAAAGAACAGGGACTCTACTTCAGTTAGTGAGCGGAATGCTTTACAACATGTACGTGCTGTAGATATTAGTGTACGAACTGTGAGAAAAAGGATAAATGAAATTGGCTTAAAGGCAAGAAGACCTGCCAATGGCCCATTGCTGACTAAAGAAACATCGTAGACAGCGCCTTCTTTTCGCCCGTGAACACCAAAATTGTGGAATTGAGGAATGGGGTAAAATCTTGTTTACTGATGAATCGAAATTTTGTATGTTATCTCCCGTCACAGAGTATGGCGAAGAAGTGGCGAAAGGTTTGCAGAGTGCAATATTGTGCCAAAGTTCAGTTTTGGTGGTGGCTCAATTATGGTGTGGGGAGGATTAGTCTTGAAGCTCGTACAGTATGTTGTGTTGTATGTTGTATTGTATGTTGTGCCTTTTGTCCCATTTATTGGAAACAATTCCATGCTAATGCATGATAATGCCCGTCCACATGTGGTAAGAATCGTTTCCAAGTATTGGGATCAAGTTTATGTTAACCGTGTGGTGTGGCCTGCAATAAGCCCAGATCTTAACCCTATCGAGCATGTTTGGGACATGGTAGGAAGACGTGTTCGAGTCCAAGTTCCTGCTCCTGTGAACCTGAGGGAGCTTAGGACAGCTGTCGTACAAGCATGGGATGAATGTGACCAAGGTGCCATTCGTCATTTATTTGAGGGGATGCCAAGACGCATGGAAGCTGTAATTCTTGCTCGGTGAGGCAATACAATATTAACTGTTTTTTTAAAGTTTATTTTTGTTGTTAATTTTAAAATATTGTTACATTCATTATCGAGAAATATTGTACCTTGGTTCTTTGTTTGTGAAGTTGATTGATAATTATAAATTGAAAAACTACGTCATTATTTTAATTAATCATATCTTCCCTATTAATAGTGACATTGACATGAATTAAAAAATAAATTATTTAGAAGAGACTACGCTAAAGTTCTGTACAAAAATTTTCATCTTTTTATTGCTTGCACGTACCACAGAGTGTTGCAAACTTTATGCAAAAATCCAATGTAATTGGTACACGTTGTATATGGTCAAAATTTAAAATTGACCTGAAATTCAGTAGCACATCTGCATTCCGCACGAACAAACCTACAATTTTAAAAAAAATCATGTAAATCGAACCTATAGTTAGGAAAATATTTTCAAAGGAATTTTTGGTAAATTTTAGACGGAACGAATTTTGTGCATCTGAGTGTATTCAATATACGTATACTGTCACAACCTGGGGAACTTGGGAGGATGTTTCGTTTTTAATTAGTAAATTAAATATGGGTTAATGAACCATTTATTTATCCCAAGGGACAAAATTATAAAAACGACATCATAATAATATAATAAAATAAAAGTGTTTATTGCCTGAACGCCAGTGGACTGATTTTATTAATTGCAGTTCGCGTATTTCTTCCTTTATGTATTCTAATTAGACGACGCATTGCAATATACTGTACGTTAAATAAAATTACATCCTACAGGAACTACCTACAGGAAATATGAAATATTGTATGTTGAAACTTAACGGCTTCCGGGACAATACTATGTCTTTATCTCTTCCAATATGGCCAAAACGTTTAACAGACCTCATGAGGTTACAAAAGGGTGCCCAAACAATATGTGGCGGGTTGCTAGCCAATTTATCGTGTCTATATCTACCCACTTATGGAAGGTGATATTGAACAGCCCTATCGATGTGTGGTGATGCGCTCTCATGCATAACAAAACTGATCAACAAAATAAACGTTACACCGTCAGATTTGGCCTAATTTTGGACCTGTGTAAATTTGGATTATCGCCAGCGATTCTGGTTCTGTTTGGAGTGTTAGCTGGTGTAATACAATGTATATCAGTTCCTGTGTTTGCTAGCATTAGGTATTTCACATGATATTTCTACAGGGTGGTAAATAAAAAAGTGCAGCAGTTCGGTATGGTACACGTTCGACAACAAAATTCATGAATTTCAACACTAATGTCATAAAGACAGAGCTCATATACCGAAACGGTTTTAAAATTTTCCGATTATTTCCTTTATTTACAGGGTAATCTTTAACAACATCCACTTTGTGATCTTACAGTAGTGTAGTGACTTGACGGTTTCATACTTCGGTTTTTGAGTAAAAGCATATCCTTTCTAGGCTGGATAGAGGGTTTCAACATTAGTAGAATTTTGAAGACCCATCTCAAAAAGTCTTGCCGACCCTCCCACCTCCAATCCCTCAAATTTGATGTGGAATTCACTATTTTCGTCATATAAGTGTCCCTATGTTCGTCATTTTTCTCATTTAGCCTTAAAATCCAGACAAAAAAAGTAGTGGGTATACCGGGTTTGCATTCAATTGGTATCCTTCTAGCATATTTGTCAAATATCGTCATTCTTGGAATATTGAACATCCTGCGTGCTTTAGCAATATTGTTCCTCGTTGGGACATCTTTTAACACATTGTGAATATCATCCATGGAGTAACACTTCTTTTATATTTGTGTCTGAAATTAATTCAAATCATATAAATTAAAACAAATCTAATAAATATATTTTTTATACAACCGAACGCGAAGTAGTACTTCACGTCCTCCGTAGCGGCCGCGAAATTCAATTTCGCGTCCGTTACCCTTACTGACGTTTCCAGGGTTTATCAATGAACTAATCGTCAGTGTTTTATATTATTTCCATAGAAACGCCAAGACCGGGCGCCACCATAAACATATTATAAACCGCGATGTCATTTATACCTAAATTCTAATTATAGTTTGATTAGTTACAAAAAAATACAGCCATGCATACGGTTGTACAAAAAATAGAGTGTATGCCACGGCCGCAAATTTTTTTTAGCGACCTCGAGATTCTTTCGCCCTGGCAGCAGGGGCTGCTTCGGCAATAATTTCTGTCTCGGGACGCGAGACAGTTATCTAGTTATTTACATTAGAAGCTGCGAAAGGTTACTTTTAGGTGCGAGCAGATCATTTTTTAAATCACGCCACGTCGGTAATAAATATACGAGTAATAACCATCACTCGAGGTTGCCAGAGTTATCCAAGTTATTCACTAAAGTTACTAAATACAGGGCTTATTTAATTAAATACTTAATGGAATATAAACACTCTCAAAATAGACGAAATTAGGGACACTGACTTATGGCCACTTACCTAATTATTTTATATGGATCTGAGTTCATATCAAAACTGTCACATAATGTCACTATGTCACAAAAATGTCACATAAAAATGTCACTATGTAAAAGTAGGTATTAATGATAAATTTAAGTGTAAATAACCAATTAAACCATCATTCTGACGAGCCTCAATAAAGGCGAAAAAACATATGTAACTTCTCAATGATTCGTTTCCATATATAAGTCCAGATATACAAATTATGTTTGATTTATCTTTGTAATGAATTGCTACCAACTAAGATTACGGACGGACGGACGGATATGCAAACGTACAGATGGACGAACATATTGAAAGTAATTTAAAATCTGATGACGAGCACAATGACACAATTTTTTACTCTCCAACGAAACTTGGCGATTTTAGTTTTTTCCCGATACAATTTAATGCAATATCCTCGACTTTCGCAGCGTAGAGTTTAATAACAAGTGTGGTAGAAATTATAATTTTATTATATAATATATCGGTTTAATTTCTACAGAAAGACAATTTCACATTACCACTACGTCTAATTTTAGATTATATAATTTGATCCATGGCAGACTCTAAGAAAATGCAGTAGTTTCTAACAATTATTTTAACATAGTTTACGAAATGTAATTGAGAACAAATTATGCTAGTAGCAAGGTCATATATGAATATAGTAAAAAAACAAGAGCCGCAAATTAAGTTTTGCGACACCTTAGAAATATTGAAATACCTACTTAATGATTTAATGCCAACTGTTTAATATTTGAACTGGCGTTGAACACCCGACGGCGACGGCAACGTAAAGAAGTAAACGTAACGTACATTTTTATATTTTCACCGTATTTCAGAGAAGAAATAAGCTCTTGTGTGAGTTATGACATAACTGGGTCAACTATGATGCTATTTTCTATTACCCCGGATTACATTGTAACGTTCTCTAATCAACGATTGTAATCTGACAAATTACTAGCCATAATGATTATTGTGTGTACAATACCACTATGAAAGGCATAACAAAAAGCATCACCAGCACTTACTTGATATTATACAATTGATTTATCTATTACATTCGGATGGATGTTAATTTTTCCATTCCTTGTTCTCTACATTTGGTTTCCTCGTTCCTAATTTGTATTTACAAAGCATGGCCACCTACACAGTCGTTATTTTTTCAGTCTGTTTTAAGTCAAGATTCAACAAAAGTTACGCAGCTAATATTGAGAAAATAATATGTTGTTCTCAAGTAAACATAAACATCGGTGCAATGGTCTCATACTTTGCAATATTAAAAGACGATGTGAGCTCTCACTATTTCAAACATTCAACTTTCTTTGTTCATTCTATTTTCTTTGAATATGTAGAACTATACGAATCAGTATTATGATTCGCTGACTCTGTGGCCCAAAATTAATGAGTACATTTTTATAATTTCAACAAAATATCTGTAAATGTTCTTACAGAAGGGGAAAGATCTCTGGGAAGCCTCCGACTTATCGAAGAGCATATTGGTGTCACTTGCCAATCTCATTTACTTAATATTTTAAAACTGGCCTTGATCTGAAAAATTTAGGCTATAATATATCAAAAATTGAGCGCAATCAAGTAGGTAACCAAGTAAAAATAGTGATTACACACTATACACATGGAAACATATAGCAATCTAATACGACTTTGCTAAACTCGTGAGTAAAAACTAGATGTCTCGTTTTGCATGTTAGATGCACTACTCATTTTGGCTTATTCAGTTTGAATCACTTTCATGACATTATATGCCCTTGGCACTAATTTAAATATATAACGCCGTGATTTTTAATAAGCCACCACCCCTCAAATCCCCCGTAAAACTTCTTACTTCCTCGGCTAGAGTTTTTAAGTCTCCCAGTGGGTCATTAAAAAGAGAAAATAAATGAAAGCGCCTCGCAAACTGAATTAAAGCGTGGTTTTATAATTCCTTCCTAAGTACAGATACCTATCAATGTTCATAGTTAGTTATGTGTGAAAATAAATAAGTTGCATGCAACGAAGTTGCATTTATATTTACGACGTTCCCAAAATAATTGTTGCGAGATTAAAATATTCACATACACTTGTGTATTGAAGACTCTGTAGCGCTACACAATATTATTTATGTATACCGTAATGGGATTCGAGTGTATATTTCCTCATTAACTATCTACAACAATGACGTATTTCATGGTACACAATTAACTAATGACGCTTCTGGTGACTTTTCCGGGTCCTTTAGTTCGGAAAATGATGGCATTGTAATCCAAATGTCATCATTAAATATCAGATCAGTTACAGCAGAAGAATTCATCTCTGTCGTAAGAAAATTAAAACAATCTATGCTAATGGCACCCGATTTAGTTCATTCCTTGATTACCCAAAGATGCAGCATTCATCTTTGCCAAATCACTTCTGTCCGGAATCTAATTCTAAAAACATTTCAATTTTCCATTTTATGAACATTCGTATAATACCCATATTCTTCAACCTTCGACAAAGTACGAGATGAACTAACTGTACACATTTGATGTTTCTAATCATTTCATAACACTATTTATGTGTTATATGTCCCATATATATCAGCTTGACCATTACCTACCGCCTCTTACTGAAAGTAATTTAAAGTTAATTTCTACTGGATAGGGGTGGAACCTTTGATGTAACTGTAACACTCGGAGTAGTTTCCACAAACACCAAAACACTTTCACTTCGTTCGACGCGCGTTTCTCCAACCATCTTAAATTACAAAATCTACCATATTTATACTATTTTTCCGGTGACGTCACTAATGATATCACCGTGAAATTTACGCGTGACTAATCACGCTTCAATGATCGGTTGCTAAGCAACGCGTAAAGCGGGCTACGGTATGATATCACCGTCAAATTTACGCGTGACTAATCACGCTTCAATCATCGGTTGCTAAGCAACGCGTAAAGCGGGCTATACGGGATAGGTCCCTTGTCGCTATTCATACTACTAATACACTTTACAATTTCTATGCTCTCAAATGCATCCAACTGTCTATTATTGGTCACATTTATAACTAATCTTAAATTACTAATATCTATTCTATGATTGTTCTCAAAAGCATGTTGTGCAACACTAGACTTATCTGTTCTTCCATATTTTAGATGAGCCATATGTTCTTTAAATCTGGTGTTAATTGACCGTCTCGTTTGTCCAATATATTTTCGATCACAATCATTACAACTAATTTCGTAAATCCCAGACCTTTACAATACAGATATCAATTAACACTAAATGACGCATTCAGTACATTTTTACCTTCAATGTCGAACAAAATTGTTTTCTAGAATGGCTTTCGGCATTATGCGTCTCTACTATTAAAAAAATTATAATTATACACATCTCTTAAATAAATTTACTATAGGGTTCTTATTCAGTGAAACAATCAAGTAGGCTGTTGTCAAATAAAATCATGATAAGAAGTATTGTCATTTTTATTATGTATAGAGAGTGTACTACAAATAAAATTATAGGCGCCAAAAGTAGGCCTCATAGGTACATGGTTCCTGGACTTCCTACACTTTGTGAGTATATATTTTTAGACCGTCTATAAAACGCGTTATATAAGGACTTATGTTTCCTTTGTATATATGTTCTAAGGGTTTTCTTTCTAACGAACATGACACATCCCATGTTTACCTTTAAAGTTATATCTATATAATGACGATATTATAATGGCGACTAGGAAAAATAATATAGCGAAGGGTTGCGAGATATGGGAGTTGAATAGATTTTGCTTCTACGGAATAAATTTGCATAGAAAACTGAAATTGATTTTCCATGCTTTGAACATGTTTTCGCTCGTCATGCATTTCAATTGGCCCTAGTCAGAACAATTTTTTGTGAGCATACACTTTTACATAATTGTATCAATGTCATATCCATCTAGGATAGGAATGTTTGCGAACTAAATATGTTATTTACATTGTGTGCCTATGTTTTAGGGACGCAACGAAATATCTGTGAAATCTATATAATAAAAGCGAACTAAATCAATAACGCGCTCTAAATCATTAGCAAAGCCTACCAGAAATATCAGGCGCTTCTAAACATAGTAAACATAGATAGTAGCCGAACATACATGTATTAGTTTGTTCCCCATAAGTCATAAAATAAAATCACGCCCTGCAATACCATGTTATCACTCTAGTGCTCGCAAAAATCACCACTGCTTACAATATAAATATATAGAATATATAGAATATGCAAAATAAAAACCGATGCACGTCAGCGGACATTATTGCCAAGTCTATCAGGCTATAGTAAGTGTTAAAGAAATATCATTTATATTTTGAGGTTATGCGGTGGAGCAAACAAATTCTTAAAAATTAAATATTACTTACTTATGACCCATTTTATTTAGAGAAATTGTGTATACGACTGAAAAAGATTTGCTAGTTAACTAAAAATTAAATAAAAACATAATTAAAATAATTAAATACCATTTATTATGTCAAATTGGTGATCACAACCAAAAAACTGACATTTTTTTAAAAGAAACATTATTTTGGAGCTGTGTTAGATACTTCATTTTTCACCCATTCCAAATGTACAGTCGCCGCCTCTCAAAAGTGCACGACTTTCCGTTGTCACAGTAATTTTTCTCATTTTTCGCTAATGTAAATCGGGTTTAGTTCGGAAATTGTTCAGTGAAGTGCAATAAGAAAATTAAAACACTCCACAGGAGTAGTTTCCACAAACACCAAAACACTTTCACTTTGCTCGACGCGTGTTTCGCCAACCAAGTTGGCATCATCCGGAAACGATTAAAACTAATCTTAAACTACAAAATCTACCATATTTATACTATTTTCATGGTGACGTCACTAATGATATCACCGTGAAATTTACGCGTGACTAATCACGCTTCAATAATCGGTAGATTTTGTAGGTTAAGATTAGTTTTAATCGTCTCCGGATGATGCCAACTTGGTTGGCGAAATGCGCGTCGAGCGAAGTGAAAGTGTTTTGGTGTTTGTAGAAACTACTCCGAGTGTCTGAAACGTTGTTTATAAATATGTTTAGTTACGTAACTCCCAAACGTTTTCGATAGGATTCAAGTCTGGACTTTTTGCGGGCCAAGGTAAAAGATTAATATCATTATGACCCATCCCATTTTCTACAATATTTAAATAATTTAGTGCTGTAAATCTGTTATCAATTTTCCAACAAATTCCGGGCTCATGAATACTTATCCATGCCAAAACGTTTATTGAAAAGCGCCCACTGACATTGATGGACCTCGTGTACTTTTCCTGGAACCTAGTATATCCAGGTCTATAAAAATGGAGCCGTCCACTGTGACAAGATTGAAATGTTTTTTCATCAGATTATTCTAAAATTCAATGTTATTATCTATCAAGTTATTTGCAAACTCCAACCCTTTTTGCTCATTTGAAAGAACAATTTTAGAGGCAGCAGCACAGTTCTTTCAATGAGATGGTTTTAACCATTTTTACTCAGTCCTGGGATACCCCAGAAACAATGTTTCTTCTCGTGCATTAGCAGCTGTTTCGAAAGGATGTTGTTGAATATATTCAATCAGAGCGTTATCTTGAATTTCATTGGAAACTTTACCAATTCCTATTCTTGCCGCCCTTTGTATTCTGTGTTCCTGGTCCCTGTTCCTATTCTGCTCCCTGTTCTATGTTCCTGGTCTTTTTAATTTTAAATATGCTGCAGCCAGGGAACAATTTTCTTCAATTTTGTTCAAAGTCTGTCTTGTTTAGTTAAGACCAATATCCTTCTTCTACAGAGTTGCACTACCAGTTAGGTACCTTGTTACGGGATGTTACAGATATCCTAGCGACTGCGCCAATTTTGCTATATTGCTTGTTGCAAAATTACCTTTCTAAAACCTTTATTTGATGAAAAGGATAGTTGCCTCTATTCAAAAAATGCAAATGTGAGTGAGTTTAATTTAGATCTTTACTGCTTGAATACAGAGACGCCACTAGTAGTTACATGATACTATACACTGAATTTATATGCTCGGTAAAATTAAGGAGTATTAAATTAAATATTATTAGTAAATTTATATGCTAGGTTATAATTTAAGAGAAAATAGCCGATAGAATAAGAATAGATAAAAAGAGAGAAAATCGATTTCGAATCGGTTTTTTCTCTTGTAAAAATAAATAAAATAATAAATGTACATAAAATTTTGTGAAGGTATACCTTTTTTTAACACACAATTTTTCTGGAATATGGGAAACAAGTAGATTCGGAGATATTTACATTTTTCCAGAAAAAATATTGTTGGTGTTTTCGATTTAGAGATCCTATGTGAACTTATTTTAACCTTTGAAATGTCCACTTTAAAATGGTTGTTAGTTTATTTTTCACGAAACCCCTTAAAATTTAGAAAAATCAAAATAATTGCTGTTCTGAATATTTTTTTTTCTATTATTTATGCCAATAACCGTTTTAATTTCAACTACAGAATTTACTTTAATATAATATTAATGCCATTCACACGACATTATACACACAGTATGATTTTTTTTCACATGAACAATTTACAAGAGAAATGGTCTACTGAAATTGTCTGCTGAATTGCCCAAATTTTCCATCGGAGTTACCGGTTTAGCTGAAAAACAACAAACAGTTATTGTTATTACAAAAAATTTAACGCTTGTATTTCAGTTTTTCTACCTTTCAAACAAATTATTGGTAAAGTAATTAGCTTTCGTTGATATAATTTTACAGGCAACATTCAACTGGGATTTAATAAAACAATGACAGCAAAACAACTGCACATACACGCTTTTAAATATGAGTATGAATGGAAAATTATTTCAATCCCATGCCATGAACAGCATTAATACTAGATAGCGACAACTGCTTAATTATAGTGGAATTACCACATCGCTTAGTATTTGAGACAAACTAAACAGACAACATTATAATAATTAACATCCTCGACGAAAGATTATATGGCGGATTCCTTCGGATATAGTTCGGTGCTGCTACCCATCGCTCTATTACAAAGTTTACGAATTTATCGAGCGCGTCAGAGAGGAAATAATTACTAAGTAGGGGCAGTAGGTCAAAATTATCTGCCTAATGCCTATTAATTAAATATATTTGCAGTAACATTTGCAAACATGTTTGTACTTCTTGTACTAGTACAAGATAATTATTATATCTATATACATATTATACAAAGTACACACACACACACACACATATATATATATATATATATATATATATATATATATATATATATATATATATATATATATATATATATATATATATATATATATATATATATATATATATATATATATATATATATATATATATATATACATATATATATATATATATATATATATATATATATATATATATATATATATATATATATATATATATATATAAATATATATATATATATATATATATATATATATATATATATATATATATATATATATATATATATATATATATATATATATATATATATATATATATATATATATATATATATTTGTTACTTCAAAAAGTAGATTAAATTTCCTTTAAAATGGTGGGCGGAACAATTTTTATTGAAAATTGACCGAGATATGGCCATTATATATATATGTATATATATATATATATATATATATATATATATATATATATATATATATATATATATATATATATATATATATATATATATATATATATATATATATATATGGCCATATCTCGGTCCCTTTTCAATCAAAAAAATTGTTCCGCCCACCATTTTAAAGGAAATCTACTATACTTTTTGAAGTAACTCCTATACCTAAGCCCAAAAAAAGATACAGGTAAAAAAGCAAAAAAAACATCAAAAAATCGAAATTTTCTCTTTTTTTTTCAAGTTTGTTTCGACTTTTCGGCATGCAAAAAAATATTTTTAATATTCAGAAAATGATATTCCGATTGGAAATTTGATTCTCTATAAAAAGTTTCATAAGAGATATATCGAGATTTCGTTTTGTTTACGAGACATATTGAAATAAACAAAAGGGGTGGTTTTTCACCCCTATCTTCAATTTCCACCCTCTAATTTAATAGCACTCCGTGGTTTTTTCTTCATTTATAACCAATTGATCGATTCCTGCAATAAAAACCCGTGAATGTCTTAGTTCCTTATTGTCCTGTTTTTTAAGACATAACCATTTAATCAATAGCCTATAACCATCTATCTAACTTATAAATTAATATAAGACGAATAGATATTTATTTATTGGACACAATGTTTCGTCTGCTAAAATCAGATATTTTTTTAAAAGTAGGAAAAACTTCAGGAGGAAGTACTTCATGTTTAATGAAGTAGGAAATTATATAACGCCATTATATTACGAAGTTATATATATAAATTATATTAACTTTTGCAATAGTTTCAGGGTTGTTCAAGAATTTATTATTTGTTAAAAATAAACACATTATACACTAGTCGCTAGGAAGCCCATTCGTTTTTATTAGAATTATTATTTAAAATAGCAAAAACTAAAGAAAAATACCTTTGGTGGTGGTTTTGGGGTAGTTTTTAAAAAGATTCCGCGGGCCTTAATCTTATATTTATTTTTAGTCCCCCAATAAATACTTTTTCAGCAAAGGCCAAACTTTATCACGTACGGTAACTCACAACTACAGTAATAGCTATTGGAAGCTACTGAGCCAAAGATCTCGATATGGGAATATAGTAATTTTTTTAGCTGAAAATAAGTCTAGGTATATTTTTTTTCTTTTTATTTAATGTATCTTTTTTTCTTTTTATCTTAATGTCTAGGTATCTTTTTATTTAATGATTTATTTACCAGAGAGTCTAGAAAATGGTTGAAGTAAACTGTCTTTTAATATTCTATTTTATAAGTATGTATCGAACTGTTCTTTTACTAAAGACATTTTTATTTTTGTTTATAATTATTGATTAAATTTATAATGACGGTAAGCTCTATATGGAGATCAGAGAGATCTCCGCAGAAAGTGTATATAAGTACAATATATGTAATTTGAGAAGTAAATAATATAAAATAAGGGGTATTTTAAGAGTTCTTTTATCTCATTTTTAAATGCAATCCAACAGGTAAAATGACATCCAATAGGTATATTTAGATTTATAAATATAAATAATGAAAAGGGTTACGAATCAATAAACAAGAGTGTACAATGCCTCACGTATAATATAGGTACAATTTATAAAGCATTATGGTATCTAGTAATTGATATCAGTTGTATATTTACTGTATATATAAAGGAATGTTAAAAAATCTACCGAACCAATATTCTTTGCTTGTCATGTCTGGTTTCCTTTCCATTCCGCTTCGTTCCACCATTGACTGAAGGATTTTATTATTTATTCACAACGATTCGGTATAAATTTGATGTACCTGGAAATAGAGCTTTAGTGCAACCTATGCCTAGTTATACAATGGTTATTGTTAACGCATAATATTGTTACTATAATCAATAACTGCTGTTCAGCAATGGCATGCTTAGTGTGGCTGTATTATGTATTTTTACATTGCTGGTGTGCACAGAAATAATAGCTCTGCTAAGAATAATACATTTTCTTTATTTTTAGGGTTGGCTATTCTCAACTAAATGATATATTTATATGATATAATTCCGTACACTATATTTAATTTATTTCGTACAATTAGCCTAGAAACGAAGGTTGCAAATTATCCCTATTTGAGTGAAGTGACACTTCTGTACATCAGTATATTAATACAGACGTTAATTGTCGTAAACTCCTTATTAATTCATATTTCTTAAAACCTTCCAGGATCTTTTTATAAAAAAAATAAAATTACTAGAATTTCTCGTATAGTCTGCCTCTCTTAACCCTGTACTAATTGATTTAGCAAATCCGTCTACCTTGCTGTCAGCGTCATCGGGATTCATGGTTTGTAGTCAAACTGAATATCTCCTCAATTACTTCAGGGAATTAACATGAATATGTAACTAACTGTTCAGATTGTAGTACAAATAGTAATGTTTCTGAATAATTAATTCTCTAATTTCGTGAGAAGCAGTCTATTTCGTACACAAAGTCGTTTTTTTTAAAGTAAAATTACTGTATAATACACAGCATTTTACTTTTTAATTTTTACATTTTAATTTTTAGTTCACATAAGTCAATTAAAAGTCATTTTATAATGACAGTTAGAGAATAAACAATTTTCTGAGTTAAAAGTTAAGTAGGTAGTAGAAATTTTTTATGTTTCTAATATTAAATAGGGCCAGTGGAAAACATGGAGAAAGATCGAATGTAAGAGTTCTTTTTCGCTAATGATTCATCAAATTCTCTGGATATTCAAAACTTTCTCATTGTATAAATATTTGAACCTTACCCCAACACTCTATAAGTGTCAGCGAAAGCAAACAATTTGATAGCTATATTAAACTAAAGCCATGATGGAATAGATGACTGATTCGCGTAAAATCTTCAAATAACTGCATATTATACGAATTTGAGATTCTCAACTTCGCGGTTGGGAATGCGTTATATTATGTATGCCTGCCGATTTAACGCCCAACGGGTATGGTTGTGTCAATACCCAGTCAATTCAATTCCCAGACAATTTTATTTCAATGTCTAATGATAATAAAACGGTAACTTTCTCGAAGCTTTCTATGATTTATCTTGTTTTTTCATTCTTTACCATTTGAAAAGTATGGCTATGATGGCACCGGTGGTCATCACATGTTGGAAAACTTGATATTTTCCATTTTTATGCAAGCAACGAACATTTACAGTCGGAACATCTCGGATAAATAGAAATTTAAAAAAGTCTCTAGTTTCTGCCACACAAGCCGACGTCAAAAACGTTACTCCGCTAAGTGCGGCTGCTCGAGCACGATAGCCACATTTATGTAGAAATATTGTAAACGATTTGCCATTGATAGAAATTGCAAATATAATTAATTATTCTGTTAATTGTATTCTGTATATTTTTTGTAATTTATAGTTTTTTTAATTCAGAATAAATAACACGTGTTTGTGGAGTAGTTTCCACAAACACCAAAAGACTCTCACTTCGCTAGACGCGCGTTTCGCCAACCAAGTTGGCATCATCCTGAGACGATTAAAACTAATCTTAAACTACAAAATCTACCATATTTATACTATTTTCATGGTAAAATCTGGTGTTAATTGATTGTCTCGTTTGTCCAACATATTTTCGGTCACAATCATTACAACTAATTTCGTAAATCCCAGACCTTTCATTTGGAACAATTTTATCCTTTGGATTGTCTAAAAGTTGTTGTAATTTATTACTCGACGAATGAATCGCTGTTATACCCACGTTTTTGAGGACCTTACTCAAACCACGAGTAAACCGGAGTTCGTACGGGATGGATACATATTTTGGAGTCTCTATATCCTTTTGAAAGGTCGTAGAATTACGAAGTATGTCCTTAAATTTACGCTTCCTAATTAGTTTTTCAACTATATCTCTAGGATAACCATTACTCACAGCTATATCTTTAATTAATAGTTTTTCTTTTTCAAACCTCTCATTACTGAGAGGGAAACTTAGTAAACGATGGACAAGAAAATTAAAACTTGCCATTTTATGTTGATAGCAGTGGTGAGAGTCATTAGGGATATATCTGATCGTACTGGTATCTTTTCTATATATATATATCAAATTCTAACCTATTGTCACTATTTTTAATTACTAATACATCTTAAAATGGAAGTATCCCTATCATCGAACGAAGTTAGACATGTATGATTAAACAAATTAAAATTGATAAATCTGGAGACAAGAGAGTTAATACGTAATACAGGAAAACATTGATTTTACAGCACGTTGGAGTGGAGTCGTACACTGTTTTTAGTTTAAATTCATAAATTCTGTTTTGCCAATGTTGAAGTAGCTGAAGTATCATTTTCCAACAGAGATAAAATAATGAGAAGGTCCACATCTTGTCCAACAATAACAGCATTTTTTAACATTGATGATAACATTCTCTTTTGCACATTCGACAATAAGAAAATCTGCGTCCTGATCTGAATTTTTTTTTTTAATATTCAGAAAATACCATTCCGATGGGAAATTTGGTTCTCTACAAAAAGTTTCATCCGAGATATATCGAAATTTTGCTTTCTTTACGAGATATATTGAAAAACCAAAAGGGCTGGTTTTTCACCCCTATCTTCAATTTCCACCCTCTAATTTAATAGCACACCGCGGTTTTTTCTACATTTATAACCCATTGATCGAATCCTGCAATAAAAACCCGTGAACGACTTAGTTGCTTTCTATAGCACATAATCAATAGACAAAAGAGTAGCTATAAAAACAACGAAGCACAACACGTACAGACATACACTACATAACGCGTTAAAACTTTTCGCATTTACACAGAAGATTTTGAACTGTTTTGAATCCCAGAAATCACTTTCGCAACACATCAAACAATGTCATACATTATCAAATTATTGCGCATTGCGCAACAACATATGTTTCGCAATTTGTTTGATAATGTATGGGGCGCTAATGTGTATGATTATTTTCGATACCAGTAATACCAGTAATTAGGGAAACCATACCAGTAATTAAGGAAACCACCGTACCTGTTAATTATAGAGAATCGAAAATAAACTTAGCATTACTTCGAAAATTCCTCCATAAAAACTACACCCAACCCCATTGGTTACGTGTAGTTACCCGCTTCAAGAGCGCAACCCATTAAAGCCGATACCCTACTAGTCTTTATTATCCCGCACATCCAAGTAGAATTATTTTTCAACCTCGGGGGCAAGAAACTCCCACGCCTACGTAGTGCGTTACTTTTTGTGGATGAAGATATAATGCCATAATGAGTTGCTGAAACGGTGTATGTTGAGAAAGGGACTAAGAAAGAGTAGGCTTAAGAACCCTGAATGTAGAGCCACTTTTCTGTGCCATGTTGAATGATCGAGTAGGGACAAGACATTTTAATTATACCGAGGTTTCATTGCAGTGAAAAAACGAATATGATAAATTCTTGTTTGTGTAGTGAATGTTTGGCCCTAATTGGATGTTAATTAAAATCCGTTATTTTTCTTCGTGGTTAAATTTGGTTCTTTCCCGATTACGGATCAATAAATTTAGCTTACAACTAGAAACTAGAAAAACAACTGACACTGGATGCGATGTGCCTATTTGCTGGCGCCCATTTCAATTTAACTAACATCTGATTTTAATATCCGGCGTAACCGGAAATAATAAAGTTTATTATTTTTAATGGATCACTGTTATTATTTTTCTCTAGATTATATTCATTAGAATTAAATTGTTGTATTTAATGTACAAAATTATAAGTAGTTGACAAGTAGAGGAAAAATCACAGATCTTGTATCTTACGCAAATGTCGCAGGCGTATTGAAAATACCAGACACAACTGGGAAAAATTTCTCAAGTGAATTGAATAAAAATAAAACGAAGTTGTGTTACGATTTTCTGTTCGTTTGACGCTGGAGGTCTTGTCGTTTTCAACGGGTTATCTCGCATAGGGTGGTCAAATATTACAGTCTCATTTTTTTAATTTTCGATTGGATGCTATTCTTTAAAAAAGTTTTTGTTTGCCTAAAAATAGTGATGGCTTTGTCAAAAATTATGTTGTATATACAGGGTACTTAAGAATTACAAAATCTTAAAATTTGGTAAGAGTAAACTTTGTGATTTATGATCACCCCGTATAAAAACATAATTGTGGCAAAATCATCATTCGTTTTTTATACGTGGTGATCAAAAAATACCAACTTTACTCTTACCGAATTTTAAGATTTTGTAATTTGTGACCACTCCGTATAATAAACATAATTTTTGTCGATATTGCTGTAGGCAAGCAAAAACTTTTATAAATAAAAGGGTTTTCCCGAAAACTGAACATTTTTAGAGATTTTCTAAACTGTGACCACCCCGTATAAATAATATGATTTTTGTCAACGTTATTACTATTTTTTGGGCAAGTAAAAACTTTTATAAATAATAACATTCTTTTTGTAATTTTTGACCACCCCGTATAATAAACATAATTTTTGTTGACATTATTTTAGGCAAGCAAAAACTTTTATAAATAATAGCGTTTTCCCGAAAACTAAAAATTTTTTGAGATTTTGTAATTTGTGACCACCCCGTATAAAAAATATAATTTTTGTCGACGTCATTACTACTTTTTGGACAAGTAAAAACTTTTATCATTAATAGCGTTTTCCCGAAAACTAAAAATTTTTGAGATTTCGTAATTTGTGACCACTCCGTATAAATAATATGATTTATTTTCGTTTTTTTATCCTACCTTAAATCTATGCATTTAAGGTAGCATTTTCTGCTGGGAAAAAAGTGCGTACCGTACAGGGATCTTTACTCATATTTTAATCATTATTTTAATCCATATTGGATTGCTTTCTTCATTTTGTACTATTTTTCTTTTTTCTTTAAATAATTCCTTCCCAATAATGTTAACCTAAAATTATCTCCGGATGCCTCTGGGCAGTCCTGTCATATAGGAACACGGTATGGTGATACAATACCTGCTATATGTTTCCGTAAAATACCATGTTGGTGGCAAGCAACCAAGCCAGCGTTTTAGTTGATTTATTTCCGAATTTTTACACACCCACCAGACGGGCGTCTATGAGTTTTTCTGGTAGTTCTTCGCAGAGGGCCTTCCACAGTTACCTGTGCATTGCGGTTTTCGCATATCGCGCGTTACATTTATTTTTTTTCAGCAACTTTTCCGTCACATGATATAGGCGAATAAGTGGCGCCCAACGCCCGACACGGGCTTTTCATGCGCAGTATCTCCCTATCATAGTGGATGAGTCAGCTTGTCTACAAGCATACATATTCGATCAGCTGGCTATTTTATCAATTACAACAATACTTCGATGTCGGAGGAGCTTTGAGAGAGAAAAATCAGCCAGTCTATAATTTAATATAATCTAATACAGAGTGATAACCGGTAACACCAGAGTAATAAATAAGAGTTAATAATTTCTTCTTACTGTTTTTTATTGCAGCTTTTTCAGCCGACATCTAAAAATCTAAACTCATTCAAATTAGATTGCAACAGTAAACCTTCATAGAAATCTCTACAAGGGCGTCGCCATTTTTCAAGCTAGGCGGCTTGAAATTTTACAGTGCCGCAAGCAAAAATTATGATAATTTTTAAGTACACGCGCTTTCCTGGTACTTCAGAAATTCAAGGAAAAATTCGTTTGAACATACTCTCACAAATACTTCACAAAAACTTTCACAAAAACTATTTTTTAGATAGAACTTTTTTGAAATAAAAATAATATTTATCCACAAATTACTCAAATTATATTTTATTAATGTGCTAAAATGCTCCAGGATCTGACAACGTACACTCATAGGGAAAGAAAAATACAGTTAAACTAGAAACATAAAGTATTCGTAAAAATACAAATAAATAATAAATAAAAAACTTCAAACGTGGGATTTTCTATGAACGCAAGAAAATACCTCTTTTTAATAATACGTAGTAATTAATATAATAATAATAATAATAATCGTAGTAATTAATATTTTTATCAACACTATCAACAGTGAACATGTAATTCCAGTAAAATTACACTTGTATTTGTAAAACTTGTAATTTCATTTAAAAAAAAAAGTGATTTTCTTTAGTTCATAGAAAATTTGTGAACTACTATTTTAATAAAATTATTATAATTGTCAAAAACATATTTTCTATGTACACTCATCATGGCCAAACCATTTAGCCAGTCCAAGATAGCAGTCCCCTACCGCCCTCCACCCTGACGACGCCCATGAATCTCTACTACATATCTACTATATAGATAGGTATATCGATTCGAATATAACTTGGAACACATAAAGTAAACTTTGTACCTCCCAATTACAATAATTTCTTACTATCCAACTTTATTCATTAGGGTTAATTAAAGTTACGTTGGCAAATTTACAAGGACGCGGGTGGCAACTTGGTGAACTTGATATAGTCACAATCATGGCACGAGTGTATTCATTACGCCGCGTTTCGAAATTTAGCAATTGATAATTAATTAGTCCAGTCATTATTCTCTAGTCTTTTTCGCTCAAGGTTACGCGGACCCAGTATTGGCTGCTTTGAACATTCCGTCTTAGGCTGAACCATGGATCTGATAGCGATTATTTAATTTAATAAAATGCGATTGTAGGGAGCGCTAATGTTTAATGAAGAAACAACGAAAGAGTCAGCGCAGCACATTTTTGGCCCAATCAAAAAGTATTAAATAGAAAAAACAAAACGACAGTTAAGTACAGGAATCAGTGGTCCATCGAACCACGAAATAAACTTAGAATATTTAGGTTTGGACAGAAGTTATAGAACGTGCGACAAGGGGTAAATGGGTAAAAGGTTTTAGTACAATTTTTCAATATATGCAATATTGCGGCGGTCACAATTTTATTAATTTTGGCGCTAGAAAAAAACACCGTTGGAAAGCTCAGTTATATGTATAAAATAATCTCAATGAGAGCAATGGTTCAGCCTAAGACGCTAGAGAAATGCTAGGATGTAGCCGAAACTGGGTCCGCGTAACATTGAGCGAAAAAGTGCCTCGCTGCTCGGGTCTACCATTAAAAAATTATAAAACATAGATATATGCTTTCGCAGAGTTTGCGGTAGAAAAACACAAAATCTACTTCTATTAATATCAAATTGTCATATTAACGGTTTAAGCTACGTTTCCACGTTAGTGAAATTTCACCCCTCTGAAGGCCTGGGGTAGTTTGTACTCCACTCGGAGAGCGTTGCAAATTGAGGACAAAAAATCTGTCATATAGAGGTACTTACACATTTCCGAAGTTTTTTTTCCTGTCGGATGTTTTGCAGGAGTATTTTAATTACATAATTACTGAAACTAAATGCGCATTAAGCTAAAACAACCGTTTTCTCTTTGTGAGATATAGCACTTTCCACTTGAAAACAAAACATATATACAAAACAAAACCATTGCACAAAATTTATTAAAAACATTTTTCAAGGTTATACTGTGAAGTAAAGTAATAATATTTTATGTAACAGGTGGCAAAAATGGTGTTTTTTACACTTGGGGCGCGAGTGATATAAACCACATGAATAAAAACAACAGATTTTAGACTCGAGTTTATACTGTTTCCATAGAAACCAATAATAAAACAACGAAATATTGAACGGTTTGAGCGTCACATTTGGGACATTCTACGAGTACTTTACAATAAATAATATTTGGACTATAATAGAACATTACCCTTAGGAGAGGGTTGCAGGGAAAACAACTATTGAATTCACAAACTTTGTAATTAATGCTACTCGTTAAGTACATGGTATAGCTATGAAGGCCTTTATATCCTTATTCTATTTCTTACTCAGCTCCAATCGAGTGAGATATATAAACACAAGAAGTATAAATATGCCAGTAGCACGTTCTTAGTCTCAGCTGAGTGGTTACATTATGCTACAATGGTTAGGGCCAAGGACGCTTGCCAACAGATTGCAAAAATCGTGGTTTGCTATCGCCTAATTAGTAGGGAAAAGAAATTCACTGGATAAAAAAAGCGATAAAATCACGTTACCATAATAACGCTATGGTATTTTATTTATTAAACGTAGCGTCAGTTCAAAACTGTTAAATGTCAAAATAAAAAAATTGACAGCAATGGTAATCAATAACTATTGCATTAACAGAGTTAACTGTGATATTATGGTCATTTCAGCAAACAATAGAAGAACAATCAAATTATATGTCAACTTTACACATTACTTGATGTCAACTTTCCAACAATAATTATTATTAGTACCACCAATTTGATATTAAATCTGTATATAGTTGACAGTTTTTGTTCAAGTCAATATCAGTTTTTGTTCGTAAGTCAATAATCAACTTATGTTATTAAAAGACCAAGAAAACAGTTTTTTTATCGTAATAATTTTTGAAACCTCAAAAAGCACAAAATTTCAAAAATACTAAACAATCGTGGAGAGAGAACTAAAAATATGAACTGTCAACTTAAAAATGTCAGGCAAGGTGAAACTGAAATCGGCAACCAATCAAATTCTCGGAAGAAGTTGCCAACTTTGTTATAGCTTCCAAGTTTAAGCCTTATTCCAGCGGTATTAGGATAACATAACATTGATCCCACCGAGGGCTTCTCATTACGTCATCGATGACGTCTAACGGTTTTGTTTTGTATGACGACACAGTAAGCTTAGAGATCGCTGGACTCTATGGATGGCAATGACCAAGAAAGTTGAAACATCAACAAAAGTTAAAAGTATCTTAGTTTCCACTTCACTATTGAAATATTTATTTTGAGCAATTTTTCTTAATTTACTAAACATTTTGACTATGTTAAATGCATATTATGCCCAATTTTTTTATTATAATGTTTAGGTCAACCAGGGTTATAAATCATCAAGTTGTAAGGACAAATTTCTCTGGAAGTAAGGTTTAAAATTAATAAAGTGGGTGATGCTGTGTCTGGATATGCGTTTAGTGCAACGCTTACGCGGGGAAAAGACGTCTGAGGGTGGTGCAGCTCGTGATCGAGATCGGTCGAAAAGTGTTTGTGTGACCAGCTTCAGAAGCAAGCCGCCGAGGGATGTCAGCGCTTTTAAGCTCTTTCACCGTAGAGCTAGCAGCGCAATGTAAGATACATTTTTTTCCTATTTTACCTATGTATTGTATTGTATTCTGTATTTAGGAACATATTTTTTGTAATGTGTTTTTCAGTCGAGCATTTTTTAGCCGACTCGGGTGTTTTTAAGCTAAAATATATGTCATGACATATGTTATGATTTTTCTTCAGAACGCAAATTATGGAATTACGAATACATATTAAACTGAAAGTTAAATACAAGTCATCCTGGATCTCTGGGTTAGTGAGTGAAATAGTTCAGTTATTGTATCTAACCTAGTTCTGCCGTAAGTGCGACATATGACACACTAACAGCAGCCGACTAAAAGTGACGTACTTATTTAAATTATTCTTCTGTTCTCATGGTCATTGACAATTATATTACTCACTAGCGGGAACCATTTCGCAAACCTTGACATATAATAATATCAAATTATGTTTAAAATTATGTAAAAGAAAATATTTAATACTAATTTGAAAAGGTTGAATCTAAAGCATATTCAGAATGCAGCGCAATAGTTTAATTAAAACGTTTAAATAATGTATATAAAATCATACGTCCAAGTTGTTACATTCACTTTTAGGAGTTAACAATTTGAATATCCGAAATTTATTGAAGGTATATTTGACGGATAACATTGATTTTAAACAGTAACTACGCCTTCCTTTTTGCATGTGTTTAGAAATTTAGGTCGGCATATTACTTTTAGTCGATTACATCAATATTGCCACAGCGCATTTATTAGATACTTTGTCATATATTTACCACAAATATCTGTGCCGCTTTATTGTTTTGTGAGTTAAACATGGGCAGTTCCGTGACGCTAACCTAGGTCAGCAGATATATAGTCTAATTCCCGAGCGTTTATCTTTTCGCTTTCCTTTCTGAGCCGAACGCATAGTAGTTTTTCATCGTGTTAAAAGTTTAAGTGATTTTCTTGGTTAAATAACGTAGTATGTACGTTGCGACGTAATGGGATAATACTGTCACAAATATAACTAAATTTAAAAATAAACATATTTTGGCAACAAATTAGAAAACACACTGTATAGTAAATTAATGCATAATAATTATAAATTTTACAAAGTCAAATAAGTTCCATATTAATAATGAATAAATTTCGGATGCTATAAAGGATGTAAGGTATCTTATGTCATTTATTGGCATTAGCTAGTAAGTACAGTTTATTTGCTGAGTAAAGATATTTCGAATGGAACTTTAAAGGAAGTAGAAAACATTGAACTTATTGAATAGTGAATCTGCTAGACTTGCTTTAATCAGATAGCAAGCTGGGAAGAAGTGAGTTAGTGGGTTTTGAGATAGACAAGTTGACACATCTCCTGAAGCCATGGGGGTAGATTTAGTGAAAGGATTTAATGTAAGTAATGTAATGTAAAAATGTAAGTAATATTAATTTGTTAAATAGTGATAGGTGTTTCTCAAAGGTGTCACAGTAAAAGTATGAATAAATAAATAAGTTAGTTGTAGTGAGAGAATGTGGTTTTATTAAAACTAACCCTAGCCCAAAAAGTTACGAGGAACGTAACAATACAAGGAAATCATTGTACATGTGTTGATATTCTGGATGGATATACAGATACCACATTAGTGGGATCATATAACTTTTACCTTTCAGGTAAGCCATTTTGTTTTCGTGAACCGCGTGTTCTTATTTTCCCTACTTTGTGTTCTCTAGAGCCTGCGTTGAACTCCCTAGAGTTAATTAAGGGACACAGCGAAGCTATCTTTTCGAAGTCGTTTTCCAACTAATTAAGTAAGTGTTACAAGATATAGAGTCACTTAACCTAACTTTTTTTACTTGTAACAAGACTAACGGGCTTCATTGTCTTTCGGCGAGTGTAAGTCACACCACCTATTTAGACTACCTTTTAGACCATCTTTTTCACCACGTTTTACACTACCTTTGCAACCACATTTCTTTTAGACTACCTTTGGAATCACCTTTAGGACCAGCTTGCTGAAGTCCATCGACCCCTGTATCGGTGTAGAGTCCCATGAGAGATCCACCTTACTGGAAGACTTGTTGCTTATCACAGATAAGCTTGTTTTAAGAATATTTTAAAAAGGGGACACATCCTGTTTGATTGACTTGATTGACTTAAAAATACAAAATTATTACGAGCCCTCAGCAAACGTTTGACAAAGTGTCTATAGGTATTCGCCTGGTTACTCTCGCTGGTTAAGCAACATATTTGGGTAGGCATTGCCTCACTATTTGTATGTATATTGATTCGGAAAGGTCATCGTGCACGTTGACATTTAAACCGTTTTTCTGCGTTTCCAGGTATAGTACCACATTTGTATGTACTTTTGAATTCTTTTTTTATGTATCACCATCTCTAAATTTACAATTTGTACATTAAACCTAGTAATAAGTCTACTGTGTGCATTACTTTTCTTCCCCCCAAGAATTACAGAAAGTGCCAGAAAGTAGATTCGATACCCAGGACGATTGGGGGACTAACTGACTTAATCGCGCATGGTCAGTGGCGTCCACGATAATTAGTGACTTCGGTAATCACCGAACTCATTAATTTAATTTGAATTTCATTTTTATTTTTATTAAGAGCTGAGCTAGCTTAGGCAAACTTTTATTGCCCACTTTAAATCGCTATTGAATGTACTCCAAGGGGTAATAAAGTCACTGACTGACCCATCAGCTCCGATGTTAAACTGCTAAACCTCAGAACTTAAAATTTGGACAGTAGGTTTATTTTATTATGAATTCCACGCGATGGATAAATATTCTATCGGGATTAGATAAAATTTTGTACTAGTGTAAACTTTGTGGACAATTAAATAAAACAGAGTTGAAGACGAAATACTTATTTAATAATAAGAACGAACTGGCTACAAAAACGTTTCTCCTACGAAGGAGAACATTGAAGAACATTGAAGGCTCTGCATGTGCCCTTGTTATTTCTATCTACATATCTGTTTAAACTCTTAAACCCTAAATCTGTCATCTGAGCATAGCGTGGTGGAGAAGTGGCGGACGGGACCTGGGTG
>CAXKVY010006984.1:0-13140 GCA_964058915.1 Tetropium fuscum | reverse complement strand
GTAGGCCACGCGTTGCACGTGACCATCCGCACAAATGTGATCAGTGTCGCGTGGAGTTACGCAGCTTGCCTCGGTCCTGGATGATGGGCCCCACCGGCAGAGCCTTGCTTCTGCTGCTCGTGACTTTGTTCGCCGGTGTGTATTAGCCCCGAGTCTGTCATGTCGGGCGTTTGAGGGATCCTCCCTGCCTCTCGCCAGGCTTCCTAGAGCCCGGCTGGGCGGCATTCAGGAAGGCATGGGAGGATGAGCATTGTAGCTCAGGATGACGGAGCTCGCGAGATGATCAGCTATCAGCTCACTGGCTCCGCCAGGTAAGGTAAGGGTGTGTGGTTTAGCAACGCAGCCGGCCTCGCCATCCGCTGGATTAGGCTGTTTTAGTGTCTTCTCGATCCATTTTCTGTTCTTTTCTGCAGCGTCGTCTGCTTCTTCTCGCATCAGTCGTGCTGAAATATTAGATCGTGATTATATTATGCTTACCCGTTGTCCGGGATCTGGGTCTTTGGCCGCTTGTGAGGTCCGGCTTCCTCTGGATCGTAGTCCGCGGCCAGCCGGATCAGCGGATTCCCGTGGTCCTCTGCGATGACGTAGAGCTTCTTGGCGTGGTCGTCGATTATCTCCGTGGCCATCTTGTACTTCAGATCTCTTCGGATGACCTCGTTGGGGAAAAGCTGACAGCAAATGGATAATGGTATCTGGGAACTGTGGGCTATTGTCAGGCACTTACATCCATCACGCGACTTCGGTAGATCAGTGTTACATACATCATCCTGGCGAGCTAGAATGAATCCTTCAGTCTCAGGATTGACACCGAGCTCTCGTAGGCTTTCGATCATATACATAATTCTATTTTATTAACAATAATTGAGATATCTGATACCATTTGGTGCATTCGCACACCGTGAGCGACGGCCGTTATTCTACTTTACGGCGCGCGGGCCGGGCGCAAAGTAAATTTTTTTCGCCATGATAACTAAAACGTATACAGTGTAAACACATGTAAGAGAGAAACACTCTATACATCTATTTAAATCCATATTATCTTAAATCCCACTGAAGATAAAGGTACACTTATTGGTTTGATATTTGAAAAACTATTTTGCATACCCGGTATAATAAAGATCAATTTCAACACTTGCTTGGATTTTAATCGGTCTAACTTACATTACGACATTACGTACATTTTTACTATAAACCAAGACGGAGTAGATGTCGAATCTTAAATGAACTGTGGTAACTGAAGAAAGAAGTATTAAATGGACACGCTGTATAAGGCTGTGGATGTATATTAATAGATCAGTAGAAACGCCCTTGAAGTATAACTAATTCAATGAAATAAACATATCGTTTGAAATCTATTGGAATCGTATTATTGCAACAGCCGCTAATTAACGAATCCTGTACTGTTTGTAAAGATTTTCTGAAAACATTGATACAAATTTGATGAAATTAGTCCGATACTAATTGCTCTGGCCATTAGAGGAATTTAGACCTCTCCTATGCCGAAACACCCTTAATTTTATCGCTAATTCATAGTTTCCCAGGCCTTTAATTCCAACTTGCCGATAGGCAATAGATTCCCGAAATGTGTTCGCTAATTAGAGTCCATTGGCCATCGCACTTGACGAAAGTTCAAAGTCTGGAGTCTGTCCAGCTTAACTACTGTTACAGATGTGACGTGAATGTGAATAGCAAGCAATTCGTGGCTTATTTTAGGTAACAGGACTTAATTAGGGAAATAGTATACAGTATATATAATATATTAACAAAGAATGAATATAAACAGTTGATGGAAGCTCAAGAATGTAGGAAAATGTTTCATATATATGCTAATGCTAGAAGGATCATATATAAAGGGGGCATGTGCCTTTACGGCGGTGTTGTTTTCACTTCGCAAATATTTGTGGAGGTGGAAAAGGTAGCAAGCAACTTGATCGTCGCGGGATAATTAGGCCCCTAATGTTGTTCCCATAGTAATTCATTATTGGATGTAAAGAAACCTTTCAAGATTAAAGTATGGAAATAGTAATATGTATGGCAGTTCTTGATAGATATCTTCAATCGCGGCTCATTCATGCTGTAATTATGTGTAAATTTTTAGGAACAGCAATATGGTGAGTTCAAGATTTCCAAATGTAATCGACTATTTTAACGTGTTCGAACGAATATGTAATATCCTCGCCGTAACTCATACATAACTACATGTAATAAAACCGATACAGGTAATATCACAGGTTTGAAAACTGAAAACTTGAAAAAACGCGAACCATGTATGTAAAAACGCACAAAAGGGAAATAAATTTGACAACAATTTTATCCGTCAAATATACCTACAATAAATTTCGGATTCTCAAATTGTTAACTAGTGAAAGTGAACATAACAAAACATAAACATAAAATTTTACATTTACTAATGCCACATAAATAAAACATTTTTTGGATTTTTCATTTACGTAGAAAACATATTGTATGCAACTCGTAAAAAAAGTGTTTCTTGTATCCGACGTGTTTTCTTGCACTTGTTGCATAAATAACTATTAATACATCGACTTATTAAATTGCTGTAATACGCCTTTATTTTATTTGTACTCCTTTTTAATATGTTGATGTTGATAAAAGTTGTAGCAATGGTGACATGGTCCTATTTTCTTAATATTCCAAATATGTGTATATTTTACATAAAATGTGTGAAAGCTGTTTTTTGATTGATTAGTTGCATAATAGCTATTTATGTAATCAGTTGGGAAAAGTACTATTTTGTGTAACGAGCAAATTTCTGGATGCGAGTGAAAAGGATGCGAGTTACACAAAATTGTGTTTCCCAGCGTGTTTCATACAAGATAATTTTCACCAATTTTATATTTTATGAGAAGAAAACTATGAATTTTATACGTTTAAAAACAATCCAGTAGGTTGTAACGGTGTGACAGCTCGTCACTTTCATAGCTTGTCAGGTCTAAATAACCTACTATGAAAGAACTTTACAACCCCCAACTGGTTAGTTGGGGAAGATTTTACTTTTCGTAACTGGTTGTGAAAAGTAAGACGTTTCCTAACATCAAAGGGTTTGGTCAAAAAATGTCAAAATTAGAAAAACTCAAATTTCTAAATTTGTCGGTTTCCTGTTGGGCATAAGGCCCTCTAATTATACTGTACAATCGGTTCTTATGTTCAGTTCCAATATTAAACTATCATTTAAATCGGTGAAACGCCTTGCCTTGCAAATATTAAAATACCGTTTCATAAAATCTGAACAGGTCATTATTTTAGGCGATTCATTTTGACTTGGATCATCATATTTCATATCCTAATATTTTATCCTATATTACAAAATAAACACGGGGCACTTTTTAATTACTGAGGTTATTTTATCCCTATTAATATTTGAGATTCTCCTAGTTACCTCGATATCTAATCATGAATTACAAAGTTACAAACTTTTAAAACTTTCCCTTTACAACCAAAGAGCTTGATGGAAAAATATGCTGTTATTGTATTGTCTGAGGAAGAATCGACAAAGAAGTTTTTTTGATCTCCTGCTGATTAAAAGTTGTAGAGTTTTTCTTATATCTGAAAAAGTTTATATGCGCAAGAAAAGTCTGAATAATCCTTATTTAAAGTAACGCGCTTGTCTTTCTAGGTTTGCGTTCATAATTCCGGGGATCAGAGAAAAAGCGCTGTCCCGTATAGTTGCTAGGATGTCGCCCCCCATCTGGATATTCCCAAGCTGCGAAACTCATACATGCCTTTCCAGTTTCCGCGCTCAACTTTTGAAAGTTCTGATGCCGAAGTTGGTGTTTGATACTGGAGTCTTGCAGAGCATTCAATTACCCAAACACTTGCTCCCGGACATAATTTTCCGTGCCTTCACGTTAGCCTTCCAAATATTCCTACGCAATAAAGTCATTAGTGTGATTAACAGCCTTAATGGAAGAACATAATTCTTCTTCGTTATAGCTTTTTTCTTTTCTCTGAAATTGCTTCCCTTTTTTAACGGCGCCCTATAATTAATTTCGGAGGTGTCCTTAGAGTAGGTACCGATGCCAAGACGCTGAAAATAAGTCATTAGGACCTGTCTAGGAATATTTACCATACAAATATTTAGAGTTAGGTACGAGAAAACTGTGTTGTTTGAAGTACACTTGTAGTAGGTGTAGCACTTCAGTGGTTTTACGGAATATCGACAAGTACACAGTTTAAGAAGGTATTTGCATTACAGCAAAGTGACTCATTAGTATATACACTCTCTTTCATTTGAAGTAGATCACCGAGTACAACAGGGTGATCAAATGAGGGAATTGTAACTGTAGACGATGGATGATTCTTTATGTCTTAGTTGTCGTTCCTTGCTTTAAAAAAATAACTTGGCCACTTATTTTCTATTGGTCTTTTTGATGATTTATGATGATGTAATGGAATGTAACCAGAGGGATTAAATCAGATTTGGTCGATATTTGAAAGGAAGACTTTTAGTGATGACTCGCAAAAGTTCGTGGATCCTCACAAATGCTTTAAATTTTTAATTACAAACGTTCACTAATATTTTGTATTCTCATTTCGTCGTATCTAGGTAACACGAGTTAGCCTTTGTATGTACACCTTATTTAACCACTGTTATTCTGAATAGGAATTAATTCAGTTAACATCAATCAAAATAGATTTATTTTATTATATTTTTAATTTATTTTCACAAAAAGTCGCTTCGTAAAAGTTAAAATAATTTTATTATTTTTTATTGTGCTGCTTGAAATAATACTTTTGCCATGTATAAGAATGGAGATTAATTACTTAAGCTCATATAAATTCTATAGTAATAAGATTTAAATATAATATAAAATTTTATCAATCAACATAAATTTAATAAATCACTATTATTGAGTAATCAAAATCAAGGTGTGATATCATTTAATCCATCAAGCCATCAGCTTAAGATAAATCCATACATCCTAATTAATTCCAGATAAAAATATCTTTTACTTTATGTAGTAGGCAAAGTTTTAAATTCCGTAGAGTAACAATAAGAATTAAATTCATTTAAATCTGTCATACAACTTCAATTGTCCTCTTTTGAACCTCACTTGAGTTATGATCTCTATGTAGAACTAATGTATAATCTATATAAAAATACTCTCTCTCATAACATCCCTCAAATTTGATACAAATCCATTTAAACATTACTGAATATATATATATATATATATATATATATATATATATATATATATATATATATATATATATATATATATATATATATATATATATATATATATATATATATATATATATATATATATATATATATATATATATATATATATATATATATATATATATATATATATATATATATATATATATATATATATATATATATATATATATATATATATATATATATATATATATACATATATATACATACATATATATATATATATATATATATATATATATATATATATATATATATATATATATATATATATATACACATATATATATATATATATATATATATATATATATATATATATATATATATATATATATATATATATATATATATATATATATATATATATATATATATATATATATATATATATATATATATATATACAATCGGTTCTTATGTTCAGTTCCAATGTTCAGTTCCAATATTAAACTATCATTTAAATCGGTGGAACGCCTTGCCTTGCAAATATTAAAATACCGTTTCATAAAATCTGAACAGGTCATTATTTTAGGCGATTCATTTTGACTTGGATCATCATATATCATATCCTAATATTTTATCCTATATTACAAAATAAACACGGGGCACTTTTTAATTACTGAGGTTATTTTATCCCTATTAATATTTTAGATTCTCCTAGTTACCTCGATATCTAATCATGAATTACAAAGTTACAAACTTTTAAAACTTTCCCTTTACAACCAAAGAGCTTGATGGAAAAATATGCTGTTATTGTATTGTCTGAGGAAGAATCGACAAAGAAGTTTTTTTGATCTCCTGCTGATTAAAAGTTGTAGAGTTTTTCTTATATCTGAAAAAGTTTATATGCGCAAGAAAAGTCTGAATAATCCTTATTTAAAGTAACGTATGTATATATATATATATATATATATATATATATATATATATATATATATATATATATATATATATATATATATATATATATATATATATATATATATATATATATATATATATATATATACATATATATAAATAATTCTGCTTTATTCAGTTATAACCATTTAGGTATACTTCCTTGTGTTTCTGAGGATATTCTGATCCTTCTTATTGTCCTTCTAGTAGTCGCTCGAAGGATTATCTACCATCTCCATCATTCCCTCTTCATCCGTCAATAGACTATTGTTCTATTGCCGCAATCATCTAATGTAATGTTATCTGAACTAGCGAAAATTTAAAATATGAATACAAAGCTATTTCATAATCGATTAATTAAACCTTGCTGATGGCCCTCGTTCGCGTTTAGTACAAGCGAGGATAAACTGAATATTTGGAGGAAGTAGAAAATTAATATAATAATTTATAATTTTATCAGCCACACTCAACGCTCGCCCGCATATATTCCTGCTACCAAATAGACTCTAAACCCTGTATACAATGTAAAGTAGTCTACTATATATTGGTTTTTGTCTACAACGCAGATGACGCATATATGGCCAATGCAAATCGGTGTAAGCTGACACAGCTGTACGTAACGATACCTGTACTGTGAGCAAGCTAGAGACTTTCCGACATTTCACTTAAAATTCGGGTTAGGTTGAATTAGGATCAAGGGTCACAAGCCACTGTAGAACTAATATAAATTTATACGACCAGACTGGACATTCAAATTTAGATTCCCCGAGTAAATATTAAACAGAACTTTGTAGTACTTGACTTTACAATGAAGAAATAAACTGGCAAATAAAGGGAAAAGTCTTGTATTAGGCATAAGTAATACGTCGCGGCCCTTTTGAATTCGATGAAGGATGATTATTCACAGCCGGTAGTAAATAGCTGATTTTTAGAAACTTAAAATAAGTTTAGACTCCGCCAGTACCGTTTGTGTAATAACACAATTATTAATAAACGCATCTTAAGAATATAGGTAGAAAATTATATCTGTGTTTAGAGACAGATTAGTTATATTAGTTTTATTAGTTATATTAATTTTTTTTGGAGTTATTTGGCTTCCGAAAACTTGTTCGATAAGCCACAGGAACATATAACCATCGATTGCTTACTCATAGACTGATAATTAAATTTTATCTAATATATTTTTTTGATCATTAAAGTAATTAATTGTTATTAATCTTTTAATATTCTTTGCCTTTCATATGTTCTTCTTTTGGTGAAACAATGTCCTGGGTTTTATTGAGGTTTAGGACCGGGCGAATCATCTATATACAGGATAGCTAATGTGGGTCTCAGAAACCACCCCTGTGGGGCTCCAATTATGTCCAGGTTATTGCTAGTATTTGGAATCCCAAAGTGACTGAACCCCAATTGAGAGCAAGGGCCTGCACATATGACTAGTAATTTAGTAGATATTGTAAAAAAACCGTATACGTATTACGTACAGTGAGCATGTAAGGTTGGAATAAATTCGATAGAAAAATTATCTATTTTGTGGAAAAGTCCAGGCACGTCGATTTTGTTATATGACATGTCTTGATCGATTTTTGTTAGAGATAATGACCACTGATATTTTTTTAAATAACAGTCTATTTTTGTTATTCACATATATGTCACCAGATACGTTTCTTCTTCCCATTTCAGCGATTTAAAATTTAGTAACATTACACAATAATATTTGTTTTTCGAGTTTTTTTCGTATAATAACGTTGAATTAAACAGAACAACGTTATCCCGCGAAAAATAACCGTAAACTGCGTATTTACATGTTATAGCGTAAAAATGTAGGTTATACGCTTGATTGAGCGTCAAAATAAGCAGCACTATCGGCTGACTGAGACAGCTGAATGACCACGTGGCCACACGTTTACTCCCTACATTAAACAACATTTTCCTCACGAAAAATTGCTCAATTCGCAATGAAAGAAATTCAGTGTGTAGCATAAGCTTTATACTTACCAGACGAGTTTTGAATGTATAAGTTAATTGGAACGGCTGATGCGTGTTAAAAAGTGAATGAATCGTATTTCGGGTTCTATTGGTGCTACAGTAATTTTTTTTAATTCGTTTGAAAATCTGGGCACTCGAATCTCTAAGTTTAAAATTGACAAAAATTACCGTCCTTAGTTATGGGTTTTTCGTTACCAAAAATTGTTTATGAAAAATTCTGAAAAATGGAATGCTTGGCAAATTTTCTACCGATTGCAAGAATTTTAATTAAGATCGGTACGCTATGGCAGGCTGGGGAGCGTTCCGAAATTTTAACTTTATAATTTTGCTGTAGATCGAATTATTAAATTTTTAATATTTCCTCTTTCTAATATTCTAATGGCTATGCAATATAGTGCAGTGGATCTGTGTTTCGAAAAGAGACACTCAAATTCAATTTTTTTTTGCCCAATATGAAGTCACATGACGCGCATCTCGCTCATTGTTACTTTTTAATGGCTAACTATATAAGTTAAGATCTTTCCAACGGGTTCCGTCCAAAGTCAAAATCCACCTTTTTTCTCTTGAAAAGTTCTCATCCCTACTATGGAACCCTTACTTCATTAATGCCGGGTTTAATAATTTTTTACAATTTTCAACTTTTAAAATTGCAAAATTTTTGGTTGAGCAACAATTTTTTATTGAGCAATTCTGAACTGCGTACTCGACTGTCATTTTGAAATCTATGCATACACAATATGATGCAGCATTTTGTTCTGAGCAAAATAAAATGATTTTCGTGGTTAGCAAAATCATAAATCATAATATTCATCATATTTTCTGAAAGCAGGATACTGTAATGAGATAATTTTATATTTAGCAAAGTGTTTTCGCCTCTGATAATACTCGGGCGCATTCTTGACTGGCATTAATCTTATTTTGCCTCACTGTCTTGCAGTTAACTTCATTATAGAGATTATAACAGTTACCTCAGCCTAATTAAGGTGAGCGTTTCCCCTATCTTCTTTATGTACCTAGTTTATATATTATCCTGAAATGAACTGCGTAGCCCGAATTTTTAGGATGTTCGGGTTAATAACACTTAAGATTTCGTTTTTAAATGGGACGCTTGCATTGATGCTATGCGAAAATTAAATTATATTAGTATTAGTCAGTAAAATTAACAAACTTATAATGAATTCAAATTAAAAATATTTTAAGCATGCATTAAAAATCAACGTTTACATGTTTAACATATGTTTACTTGTCGGTTACGTTTTCCATGACTACCAATGGAATTTGCGTACGTGTGTCGGCGTCGAATGCGAATGGCAATCTCATTGGCGGTAGGCGGTTTACTAATGTCAATGAGTATCACAGTATTATCTACATCTCTTCCTGCTAATTCTTGTAAGATTCCTTGTTTTTTCTGCTTCTAAATTTTGCTTCTCAAACTCTTCCAATATTGCCCTTTTTATTTTTCTCTCTGCTATTCACATATCCTCCTTTTTAGCCACTGTCATGACTTCTATTATGATAATCAGACTGCATGAAACTTGGAAAACGCCCTAATTTTCATACAGTCTGATTCTAGTTTCTTCAGTAAGATTTGTTACTTAATACGTATTAGAGTGAAATACTGTGTTTACTGAAATAATTTTATCATTTACGTTTATTCCTCTTGATCTATTAGTCGAGGTATATTAACATAAAAAAGGCAAGACCTACAAAATAATTCAGAATGGATTAAGATACGGTTTTTTTGATTTCGATTCAGAAAAACTGTTAAAAAAATGTTAATCCTTATTTTTAGGGGAAAATGCTTTTGCCATTATATATTAGTATATTATTTGAATATGAAAAAAACTTTTTTATTTTGTATATTATTAACGAAATGATACCAATTTTCTTACTCAGGGGTTTTCGGGGTCGTTGCTCACGAATATGATGGTCGAAAAGTCCGCCGTTGAACCTGCGGACCAGGACGCCCGGCTGTGAGATCATCACCGAGGCTTCTGTCTCAATTTTACTCAAAATGCATGCAAAATCATTACTCGCGGGGGTTTTTGAGGTCGCTGATCACGAATATGATCGCGTCAAATAATCCGGTGATGCACCCGGGGACCAGGGAGCACTGGTTGATAAATTCAATAGGGTGACGAATTGGTCAAGGTATTAAATGAAATCAGTAAGTACATGGAAAAAATTGTTTAATATTTTACTTATTATTTATTTGCACCTTTTTACGTTTCTTAAACGTTTAATTCATTTTGATCATCATATTGGTTTTTGACCATCATATTCGTGATTAGTGACCCCAAAAACCCACCAAAAGGCGTACGAAAATTGGTAACATTTTGTTAATTAATTATTTAACTTTTTTTATATTCAAATGCAGTCATTTTATATATATGCAGGCAAAAAACGCAGTTTTCAATGAAAAAATGCACGAATGTGTTTTCCTCTATATATATTTTAATTTATTTAAAAATATCTTCCTGAATCGAAGTCAAAGAAATTCATCTCAATCCATCAATTCGCACAGATTTTGGATGTGAAATGTTAATTTGCCTTTCCTATATTGCTAGCTA
This sequence comes from Tetropium fuscum, assembly GCA_964058915.1. NCBI lineage: Eukaryota > Metazoa > Arthropoda > Insecta > Coleoptera > Cerambycidae > Tetropium > Tetropium fuscum. The sequence continues at coordinate 2,466 of CAXKVY010006984.1, read as the reverse complement.
TTGTTTGATCCAGGTATTTGATTTTTTCAGTCTCTTCAAATTCGGTCAAAAAAATCTAAAGAAGAAATCCAATTATAATTTTTTCGCAACATTGTTTTGCCCAGTTTTATTAATTCTGTTTTACCCTCATTTATTTCGATCCCAGTTTATTTCCTTGACCTACTATTTTCTCTAACATTTTTGCCATTGTTCTTCTCCTTTTTGTGGTCAATACAATGTCATCAGCTTTATTTGCAGTTTATATAGTGATACAAAAATTGATATTTTCGTGATATCACGTTCGTGATATGTTCTTTATATGCATATGGTTTACAAAGATCAGTAAGTTATAAACTCAAGTACCTACATTCATTATTACAAAGATACAGATACTCCTCTTAAGAAAATTACCCATTATTTATACATTAAGTTATATAAATGCTAAATTAATATTTCAAATACCGCTTGACTGAATCAATTCGAGGACGAGGATTAACTCCTCATTAGTTTTGGATATTGATCTGTGTATTTCCCACGTTGCGCGGGGGCATACCTTTATACCTTTTGAACATAATGATGTTAATACATTCCCCGTAAACGGTACAACTTTAAACATGCGTTCTATTATATAAAAACAAGATTCGTGTTAAGAGTTTCGACTTGTTTAACTCGGAGCGGGACGCGAGGGATTCAAATAAATTTAGGAAATGTTTACTCTACAGAAATCAAATTATTTGTGAGAGGTTGGCGCGGGATATATATGCGAAATATTTCTCGTATATCTGGAGAGCATCTTATAAATTTATTCATAAATGTTCACAGTATTTTTAGACGTATAAAACATATTAATACTAGGACTAGGAATAATATAGGACCTTTTAGTTATTATAGTCTATTTCCAAGAACTGACTGGCCGACGCTGTGGCTCATCATAAATAGCGGAATTATTTGAATTTTTTTAACTGCGGTTTTAATTTCTGCAAAATTAAGTTACATAACATTTTTATAAGATATCTACATATTTTATAACTGCATATTTTATACCCAAATCCCGTTTTTCCAAAGTGTATTTTTTAATAAAATAAACCCTTTTCACATATCAACATTGTTGTACTGGCTTATTGATAAATTAAATTAAATAATTTTTTTTTGTGGGGAAGGTATTAAATTATACTAACTATTTCTCGGGAAAAAATATGCAATTTAGATTAGAGGAGGACGTGAACTCGTCCTCTCCTATTAAGTCAAGCTCGAAAACTACAATGACGTACATAGTTAATTAATTATAGTATTTAAAATGTACCTATCTATTGCGTTTCACTGTTTCAATGTGGTATGCAATATTTTGGTAAGCACTAAGAGCTGTCCAATTGAGCCGCAATATCTACATTTCCAAACAATAGTTCAACACGTTTTTGATGTGTCTGTCTGACATATGTTTCTTAATTCGCAAACCTATGGTTCAATGGTTCAAATCAATGAAACATATTTTTATTCACGATAATTCTCCTCCAAATAACAAATATGGGAAACAAATTAGCGCATTTTTCCCACCCAATAATCTACGTACGTATAATCTACAGTAGAAATAGGAAAAATATATCGTTTTTGAGGAAAGTCTATATACAGTGACATTTTTGAAAAAAGTTGAAGGTTCTGGTGTCTAGAACATGTTGTCGTAGGCACGGACAATTCTTCTCCATTACGGATTGTTGCTGGTTCTGGTTGCTCGAACTGAACTAAATTCTCCAATACCTAGCGGTTTCTTAAATACTCGCTAACCTTCAACTTTTTTTAAAAATATTGGTGTATATAGACTTTATCCAAACCCTATTTCTGCTGGCCTAAATAATTCTATAGGCAATTGTCTACTTACCACAGAGTGTGAGCATCGATTATGGGGCGATATATTTTAACGATTGCCATTCCAAAACTCTCCGGTAAATATCACATAAAATAGTCAGCACTTTGAACGCGAATAATTTAAAATTATTACGTGCTGAGAGTAATTGTTGAGAATAAATTCCGATTGTTTATGTTAGTGGCATATCAAAATATAGCAGTCGTCTACAATAAAGCCAGGTTCATTTAAATATTTCCGTCAATATCAAATACATTAAATAAACATTGTTAATTATTGTACCTACTATTAAAGAGATTTGGGTTCCGGATTAAAGGAGGTTCCGCATTCATCGATTTTAAACGGTTTGGAAAATTGCCAACAGGACTGATAATTATAAATAAAGTTTATTTATAGATAATGATGATGTATTTAGGTAAATAAGATTAGCAATGTTTCAGGAGCTCCATTTTGAACGTAAAATATGTTTTTGTTAATTGCCTTCTAATATAAAAGTACAAACTGTTCTTTGCTTATATTAACGACGAAAGTGAAAATAGTATGATGTAGTGCAGGTGCGTATCATAAATACATCGCTCCTAAAGATCTTATCAATCATTTGAAAAAGGTAACTGCTTATTTTGAAG
>CAXKVY010006983.1:0-33797 GCA_964058915.1 Tetropium fuscum | reverse complement strand
ATCCTTCATGGTAAGGTGTGTCTCTCTAGCATCCAATTCTACGTGTATTAGCTTTACACCAGCGCAGCGGAAGTCCAACGCTCCAACAACTTGATCGAATACCACGTTTACGGCTTTCCCATAAGTCATAGGAGTTGTAGTCATGTGGTATATGGTCACGACGTCCAAGCCAGGTGCTCCGAGTGAAACGAAAGGTATCGACGTTCAGGCAGATAAGACACAGTCCAGGGTGCAATGTGTACTATCGAATGGATTCAACGAGGGTTCCAAGTGGAACGAAAAAATAATTAACCAAAGCGGTCCAGGTGATAAACTGTAGGTTCAAAATGACATGAGTTGTGAAGTGTGAAGACTTGACGTCACGAAGCGAAGCGAAGAATTAAAGTGAAACTAAGACTTGAAGTAAGAAGAAAGAAATTTGAAGTCAAGCAAGAAGTGATGACTTGAAGTCATGAAAGAAGCCCTGAAACACACGACTAATTAGTTTTCGTACTTTCGTAAAAAAATGGTGAGCTTAATTGAACACAAGTTTTTATTAATAACTTACATGTTACTGTTACATTACATTATTAATAACTACCTTCCTTACGTGTATGTAAGGCGGCTTCTATGGAAGCTCAGGCGATGCTTCTGGATCGACACTGAGGGCTAATGCAAGGCAAGTTCTAGAGAACACAGAAAGAAGCAGAAATAGAATATGTGCACGAGGTGTAAAAAAATCGCATACCTTAATTTACGAATTTGAATCCGGTATCAGCCGTATGTGTTGGTTATCAAAATCACAAAACACACATAAACAGTGACTTCCCCAAGAATTCCAAACTAATTGGAAAGAACTTTATTTTATAGAGAAGCACTTAAATAAACTTCGAAAACGAACAGGTAGCTAAGTGACGCTGATCAAAAAGATGGTACCTCGAACGGGACGAAAAACGGTCCGAAAATTACATTTGCCTAGCAGGAACCACAGAATAATAGAAAAGAAAGATCAAAGAACAAAAATAGCACAACTGGTTCGCAACTTTATCTACTAAGAAATGTCATTAGCAATCTATGGTAATCGATAATGCCGCAAAGAAACCCGTAATAATGCATACCTTAGTCCTAATCACGAATAATAGAGGGTGGGCCTAGGTGGTTTTCATAATATACCTATTATATGTATCTACAACATAGGTACTGTCGTATATTTAAGTTGTCAACTAGTGAAAAGTGAACGGAACAATATAATAATAAAGACTATTTTTTTCTGTTATTTAGACATGCAACTCAATATGTATCCTCTTATTCCTCTTATTATATTGAGTCACGCATAATATAAAACCTTACATGAAACCTTTTACCTACTTTTCTTACTTCGGTTGGGTGGTGAAACTAAGTCTTTTTGACTAGTTTTTATAGATAAGGAAGTAATAGATAATTCATGAGATATGTCTGTCCCTTATTTAGTACAACTAGTTTCTTATTGTTATGCGTAAAATTAAAATTATTTTAACTTTTTTTTGAGGTTACTCAGTTTTGAGTTTATTCAAATAATTTAGAATTATTAATAACAACAATAGGGCGGTAGTTCTGTATATCTGTTGTAGTATCTTTTTCTTATGTACAGGACATTTTTATGTCCTGAAATTTTCCACCTGCCGGGAAAGTAGTTAGTACCTACTATAAACTAAAAATGTGTGCGCAAGTTATTATACTTTAGGTACGCTGCCGCTGACATTTTCTTTCAATTTTGATGAGCAGCTAATTGGAATGTAGTTAACTGTAGTTTTTAAAACAATGTGTCAAAGTAGGCTGCTAAACATTCCGCGATATGATTGAACCAGTATTTCAGAAAGCAAAACCTGAACGAACCATCATTTCTGAATTTGTTTATTGCAGTAGCATCATACTTTACGGAACCCTGGCTCCAACGTTAGTTGTCCTCTTAATCTTCGTATACCTCTGCTGGCTGGACGGCTGCTGCGGGCCCAGGACACCCTCGGATACCCCTGTGGATGAACCTGGTGCTTGTTCGCCTCCTGGAGAGATCGTAGCGGAGAGTAGGTGTTTAAGGCTGGCCATATTTTTAGTCTCCGTCACGCTCATCTCAGCTTGCGCCGTAATTACGTTGGTAAGTTGTGATATGATGTGATAAATATTAGGCAAAAACTATGCCTTTGGCGTACTTTATCCCCCTCCCAAGTATAACGTTGTGTAAGCTCTCGAACAATTAGAAAATAGTTTGTCCAGCATTTTGCCTACTTGCGAATCAGTTTTATTCGCTGGAGACGTTAACATTGATCTGCTCCCTGACAGCCACTGTCGATCTATTCAATCGCTTTGCGGATTCTCATAATTTAACTCAACTTGTAAATGAACCAACTAACTAGGCCCATCTGCCCCCGACACTATCTCAAATTGTAAAGTACTTGATTTGCAGGGCATTTCAGATCATTTTGTCACTACATGTGAGATAAGTAACATTAAGTGTAAACCTAATACTAAACATGTTATATATCGAGAATTTAAGCACTTTGATGAAAGTAAATTTTACATCGACCTAAATATGATTAACAGGGAGTTCATATATTTATATATCTTTCGAGAAGTCGATATACAAGTCAACTTCTCCTCAAATTTGCTATACTACACTTTTGTCAATGGTTAAGCTGAAAACCAGCGTTAGGATGACACTTTATTCTATCAATTCAACCTATCCAAATGAATAAAGACAATTTATTATTATTATTATTATTATTATATATGCTCCGTGCTTTATTAAGCTACATACTTATGTATGGTTTAATAAATATTAGAACATATTTTAGTAATTTAAATCAATGGTGATGGTAACTTTAAGTCAATATTTAATTGTTAAAACAGTTTTGTTCATTATTTTTAAAAAATAATTTAAAATTGCTGTATTATATGTGTCCCAAAAACAACGTGTTAATGCAAAAAGGTGATCAAACGAGATTGGTGAATGACCGTAGCTACCATATCAGATTTACTGGTGTAATTCAATACAGGAAGGGTCAGGTCATTCATGACATTTACGTCTTATCATATGTAATATCATTATTGAAACATGAGAAACGTGAAAAAGTAAAAACATCTGAACGCAGTTCACGTACGCCGTGACCGAGGATCGTGCCGATCGTGAGGATGGATCTTGACAGGAGCATTGACATTTTGTTAACCATTCAATTATAACTAACTAGTACCCATATCAGTCAATTACAATATAATTAAATAACGCTATTGGATATGATATGGCACCATTTTGATATAATAATACCATTATGCCATTACCCATATAAAACATTAATAAATTTAATCCTTTCATAATTAAATTTACAAAACACATTTTCATTACATAATAACGAGCTTCGCAAATCTGACACCATACAGTAACAGTGACACTATATATAGGCGTGTTCGATTCCTGCCCAGTCCGACATTTTTAATGTGTAATAATAAACTTACCATGCAACACTTACTGATTTTTGTAATTTATTACATATAAATAATTGTAATTAATTATCTGATAAAAATTCGTATTCGTATTGTTGTCAATTAAATGATTTTGCCGAGTCTGTACAATGTACATTTTGTGGCTGTTTATGTATCACTAATTATTCTAAATGATAAATTATATTCTACCTCCATTAAAAACTTTTTCTACCGGAAGCCATAAAAGTTGCAAACAGAGGATTCATTCGCCAATTCACTTATTTGCGCTTTAAGTAATTAATCTCGAGATACCGTCTGCTGCCAACTTTCCTTCAGAGCGGATATACACTTAAATTATTCTCTTTGTTTATATATAAAGCTGAAGATTTTATTGGATGAATTTGTTGATGAAATTAAGATAATATAATTTTTCTTTTTATACTTCGTCTGGGCTCAAAATATTAGTATCTCAGAGCAGCCACATCAAAGTAACACTTATTAACTTTCATCAGATATTTCCATCAAATTATGTAAAGTTAGTTTTAAATAATTTAAACGGGTGTCTGTTATGGATGTTGCTTTATTTTTGTGTACACCTAACTTTCAGGATTTTCACCATTATTAAACGAAATCCTCTATATCCTAGCTGAATAAAATTAAATTCTTACTGAATAGATATATTTGCACACGGTAGTTTTCCAAGTTGGATCACAGTTCAGACAGTAATCTTGTATTTTAAGAATAAATTTCCAAATTAAATTCCAGTTCATGCATTCATTCCATTCTTATAAGACATTGAGGTTTAATGTTATTATTCATTAATATTTAGCGTAGCAAATGGTATTTCCTGTTTCGTAGATGTTTATGAAGATTATATCTGTTGATATAGTCATAATTCAGGACCGGTGTGAAAATAGAAGCCAGTGATGGTAGCTTGCGGAAACACCCGGACCTTGACAGTCAGGAAATGTTTAATAATCATAAAAAAAATAGTACCTATGTAGAGTGGCCAGATTTGTTTATTTTCTTTTTTGAGCATGATTTCTATCGAAAAAAAAATTTAAAAGTGCAGAAATAAAGAGCTCGCTTATACGTTACATCACGTGTGCTTCCTTAGTGGCGTCACTTAGCCAATGACCTTGAACGTGACCCAATGGTGTATTAGTACTATATTATTACAAAGTTGATTCCCTGCTTTTTGACAGTGGACGTTGAAATTGATAATAATATTAAATGACTGACAATAACATTAATTAGTTCACCATGTCTGGCAACATCGGAAAATTTACTTGTTTACATCCAGGCGGTTCTACAGGCCTCATCCGGGTACGATCAACTCTCGCCGAGATCGACATACAAGGGGGTTTACTGTGAGTCGATCGGAGTCAAAGCTGCATTTGTTGGGGGTTAAGGGAAGTCCTGCTTCCCATGCTTCCATAGACTGCACGCCCCTGATATATAGAAATTAAGCATCGGCTCACAAATTCGCTTTTAGGGAACGTATACACTACTATTATCAATCACTGCCAAATTTCATCTACTTGCAAAGGGATTGAGGAGCTCGTAGGCGGTCAGGAATGTTCAAGAAATATATAACTCGGACAGTACACCTTGGTCCATGAATTTGTTTCTAGGGAACGTTTATGATGTTATTATCAGTCACTGTGCCAAGTTTCATCGACTTGTAAGGGGATTCAAGGGATCGTGGGGGGGGGGGGGGGCGGAATATTTAATAAAAATAGGTAAACAAACTTTTAATTTAAACGGTTTTAACTTAAACAGCCCCAAGTATCAAGTTGAAGACAAATCAGCTCATAAGCAGAATAGTCCATCATTTTGGATCTGTCATTTTTATTTTTTAATTGAGTCTAAAGTTGTATCGAGTGACCTTAATTTGATTTTATAAAGTTTGAGTCAGCAAATGTATTCAGTGACCTTAAACACCGCAAAGTTTCAAGTTTAAGACAAATGGGTTCATAAATACGATAGCCCACCATTTTGGATCCGCCATTTTGATTTTTTCTAAGTTTGAGTCAAAAATTGTATCGATTAACCTTAAACATCGCAAAGTTTCAAGTTTCAGACAAATCGGTTTATCAATAGGAAATTCCGCCATTTTGGATCCGCCATTTTAACATTTGAAACAAAAGTATAAACAAAGAAACAAATAATATACGATAATACTCTTATAATAGCCCCATACGCCTATAACATGAACAGCTATTTTATTATATATTTATAAAAAAATATTCAATAAAAACATGTCATTTACTTAAGTAAAACACAGTATCTTTATTTCAGGTGGATTACAATAATACTGTTCCTAGGCTAATACCCGTCTCGGAGATGACGGGAGATAATATATTTTTCGAAAATGAAAACAATTTAACGGATGAGTACTTGAACAAGACAGCGATAATTATATCTACTCCAAAGCCCTCAAGTGACACAAATAATGTCGTTCCATATGTGCCAGTAAGTAAATGGATTTATTCGGGGATGATATAGAGCGAACGTTTTGTCAATGTATAATAATATGTAGATTTAAAAATTTCACAGTTATCTTTAAGCAGTATATAAATCTCGTTTATTCACTCACTGGATTTTCTCAGTTAAACCATATGTATTATATAATTGAACATTACTGTCATGGAAACAAGTCCTTAATATTTTTATTTTTTATTTATTTTAGACCTACCTCTATAGCTCAGCATTGGTTTTAGCAGCTATTTCTGTGTTCCTTCGAATGGGCTTTATCCTCAAGTTGGTCCTTATGGTAGCCTCCGTGATTACTCACATTATTATATACAGCTATTTGGAATTTTTTCGTGACTACCATGATGCCCATGACGATGAGTAAGTAATTCATGTATTAATTATGGCAGTTTGATATATTTCAAAATATAGGAACCTTTTTCTTGTGTTTTCGAATTTCTTCAATCATCTGATTGATTTTACATATTTATATATACATTTTACACATTCATAAACATTTTACATATTTGATTTGTCATTCACAAATTTGATATTTCATATCCAAAAATAACATATTGTATTTTCTTTTTGAAACCAAAACTAAAATCATCTATATATGACTATAGGGAAGGCACCGAACCAAACGTTACACTTCATGACGCAGAAGTTTTATTAAATCTACATGGTAGTTTAAGTCGAGGAAAATGGTAGCCATCTAAAGTTTGCCACACTCTCATACCAACCGCTATAAAACAATTAATAATGAAAATGGTATTGGCATCGTCTTATTTAGATGGTCCTTCTAAATAAATGATCTTTCTTAAAGGCGCATTCTTATTTACATATACAGTCTATTAAAAATGAAGTCGGCATTAACGAAGATTTATTATATCTATTATAAATTAATATTAACATTACAACGCAATTTCCCATTACTTATCGCAAGCGGCCGTGAACCGCGTATTCAACTTGAATGCAAACTTGACCCCATATCTAGAAGAGGCCATGAAAAAAACAACACCTATGACTGATTTGCCAATCTGTCAGTCCAGTTAACATTTTTGACAGTAAAATTATGTTCAAGCTCGCGATATGCTTGAAACGTACTTAGTATGTCAAAAGAATTATCTACGTGCTCGTGAAAGATATCGTACAAGGTTTCAGGAAAGGTGTCTGACTGAAAATATTTTTCGATATTCTACAGGAAGTTACGTTGAAATGAGAAAATGTTTAAGAAATCGATGCCTAAGAAAATACTTATATTTGAGGAAGATACTGAATAAATGTTTTGGGTTACTCTGAAGCTAACCGGGAAATCTCTACAATATACTGTGTGCGAGATCTTAGAATATATTCGGGAACAATTCATAATATTTCGAAAAAGCACAAGTATATACCCTAACCTACAATGACAGACCAATACAATGTACCAATAGTACCAGGTGACCCAGAACGACGTACATAATTTTGTCAGAGGTTTATTAATATGGTTGATGATAATCCAAATATTTTGCGTCAAATTTTGTGGAGTTATGAATCTAACTTTACTAATAGAAGGATGCTCAATAGAAAAAAATCAATACTACTAGAGTCGCGAAAATCTCAGGCGTCACCGTCCTGGTATTCCGCAGAGACGTTTTACCATCAATGTATGGTGTGGCCTCATCGCATCGATTCGAAAATAGTTAGACCTGTTTTTTATGAAGGTACCCTGACAGCTGAACGCTATGTACACTTATTAAGAAATACACTAGCAGACTTAGAAGTTAATTTAGATGATTGAGAAAAATATTCAACAAGATAGTTCGCCGACCCATCATAACTACATTGCTGCTAATTCACTTACCAATTCAAAACTCTTTCAAACTTGTTGGATAGCTACACGTGGACACATTTTATGGCCCCCATGTTAGCCAGACATTACTCGATTTATATATTTGAATGTTTTTTATAAAAGTGCAATGTTTAATATTACTACAACAGGTTATAATCAACATTATCCATAACATTGATGAGCGAATCGTTTTCAAGGCTCCACTTGGTCGGAAATATGTAGAAGCTGAGGGTGATGTTTTTAAAATATTTTGCTTTGTAGTGGCAACAGTACTTACAAAAATGAGTTTTATTATTTTTAAATATATTATAATAAATAGCCATAGTAATGTAATTCGTGACAACTACATTTATTAGTTTAATGCGGTACACGACCGCCTACGATAAGTAATGGAAAATTGTATTCAAATATAAATATCACCGATAATATTAACGTTAATGAGATATCTTCAATAACAAATTTTGTTTATAATTTGACTCTCTATCAAACGTTTATGGTAGAGAGACGGCAATCCATTATAAAAAGCAAATTTTTGTTATCGCAACTCTGTAATTTCGTAATTCTGTAAGTATTATACTACAAAAACGTAGAAGTGGATATTTCGGTTTAGTTTACGGAAGAATCAGTTTAATTATTATATAATGAAATATGCTTTATTATGGATGAATTGTGTAGATAAGTTTTTATTCTATGTACTTTTCTAGATTTCCAGCAATACCATTTGAAATTAAAACCGCTCTCATACTGGCGATAGTGGTCATCTTTTTTCATATATTAGATCGCCAAATTGAATTTACCTCGAGAACTGATTACCTTTGGAAGGCCAAATTAAAGGTAGAACAGGAAGAAGTGGAGACTATGAGAGGAATTAATAAGGTAAAGATATAATCATAATGCGTGCGAACTTTGAACATATCTGATGTACAGGATTTTTCATAATGAGTAGACAGAGCAACCGTAAAGTCTTGACGTCATCATATAGCAATTTGCCAAATATGACCTCAGTAGAATGACAATAACCGAGATACAGGGTGTCAAACTTGAAATTTCATACTACTTGCCTACTGCGCATCCACAGTCAATGGAAAACATACTGCGCATCCAAAAGTACTCGGAAAAACCAACTGCGCATCCAAATTACTTAAAAAACCCTACTGTGCATCCAAAGTACTCGAAAAAACTACTGCGCATCTATGGTACTCGAGCCTATACATCTCAAACTTCCTGCAAAATTACAAATCGTGTCGATTTGACAGAATAATCCTTCCACTTCGGGGTCGGATTATTTAAACTGTCAGATACTCTTTATTGTAATTTATTATTTTTATTATATATTTTTTTTATAACCGATTATTTTGAAGTACTTATAGTATTACTGGTGATAATACATTATAATTCTCAATGTACTTATAACTTCATTAAATCTGAAAACCTTAATCTACTTTTTGTTGCAGATATTATTGGAGAACATCCTTCCAGCCCATGTCGCCGAACATTTTTTAACGACGAGACTGACTCAAGACCTGTATCACGAGCGGTATTCCTGCGTGTCAGTCATGTTCGCTTCGATACCGAATTATAAAGAATTTTACGATGAGAGTGATGTCAATAAGCAAGGACTGGAGTGCCTGCGACTACTTAATGAAATTATCTGCGAATTTGATAAAGTATGTGGAATATATAATGCTCAGATATTTGCCGGAGATCGAAAAAATATCCGTGATTTTTAAAGTGAAGCCCTAATATTGGGGTATTATAAAGTACAATTATTCGTATCCTCATACGAATAAGCCGCCGTGTTATATACCATAGTGATTTCGTTTAATATGCAAACTAATGGAATGCGGTGCTCAGTGGCGCGCGCAACCATCCTAATTTATTACTTTTATTTTAAATTGTTATTGGCGAAATTGAGCACTAAGTTGTACACGCAGCATGCAAATTTTTTTCAATGCATTTTAAATATATTCAAAACTAAATAATTTTTTGGCTTAAAGTTTTGCACATATATAAATATGACATAATAAGACATCTTTTGAAGTCGCTATCACCTTGGTTGCGCATTATGATACGCCACTGAGCAGGAAAGCCATCAGTAAAGCCATAACTCGCCGGCTTGTTCAGGCAAGTGTCTTCTAAGTAAGCGAGAAGGGAAATGGGATTTATATGAGTTGAGGAGGGATAGCGACCGATACGGTAAGCCGCGGACTGCAGACCCTAGTTCTATTCACAAGAAATTGTAGCAGTATACAATTTTACACTAAATATCCTTTTGTATTGTATGGTGATGTTATTTACAGCTTCTGTAGTAATTGGTAGGGGTTTTCCTTGTAAAATGCCGCACAATGTTTTGCTCTAGTTTGTATATTAAACGAAAACACTATAGTATTTACACAGTTTATAATAAGTGGATATATAAACTGCTGTTCAAAATTATCGCACCACGTTAATATTTGCTAAAATTTAAGGTCTCATAACTTTTTTACTTTTAGTCCAATTTTGATAATTTTTTTAGAATACTGTAGATAAAACGACTAGTTTCAACTTGTATAATCAGTCTTTTGTTAACTGAGGACGGTTTAGGTATTATACAGGGCTAACTAAAAGGTTGTTATATAACCCTAATTTTAAAACACTCGGTGAAATAATTTCGTAACCAAATTCTTTAAAAATACCAATTTTTGTTAAGAACCATTCCTTTCCTAAATTTTGTTTTTTGGTCCATGTCTTTAGATGCATTGTCTTTAGAGTGTTTTAAAATTAGGGTTATATAACAACCTTTTAGTTAGCCCTGTATAATGCCTAAACCGTCCTCAGTTAACAAAAGACTGGATATGCAAGTTGAAATTAGTCGTTTTATCTACAGTATTCTAAAAAAATTATCAAAATTGGACTAAAAGTAAAAAAGTTATGAGACCTCAAATTTTAGCAAATATTAATGTGGTGCGATAATTTTGAACAGCAGTTTAGTATAGTATAGTTGTAAAAAGTTACACGACCACGAGCGTCGGGTTTCAGGGGGAGGTGATGAACAGGGGGGTAAATGGTAATTCTACACAAATTTCCGCATATATCCGCAAATATCTCGAAAATTACGAGGCCTAGCGCAAATGTCGTCCTATAAGAAAATGATCTACGCTTAGATCTTACTTACATTTCGAATAAAAACGGTCTATGTATATGACCGTTATGGTAAAGTGAACGGTTACGGAGATATGTAGCCGGCAAAAATGACATAATTTCCCGGATCGGTGAATGCAGTGGGTGATGCTAGAAAACATTTATTCCTTTCCATGTTTGTATCAAAAACACCGACGGAGGCGGAGAGTATCCAAATACTCTCCGCCAGCAATGTTTTTTGTACGATCAAAAAACAGACTGTGCAATTGTGAATTCTATATTCAACTTGGCTACACTTCCCCCACTTCAGCGGCTCCTACACAACACTCTCATAGAACATACACTTACCATCAAGTGCAGCAATGGCTCAATGAGCAGAAAGACCCATTGATGTGGGATTGGAAAAAGATTGGAGATCATCTTCGTCCTATTGTGTCTACTCATCCTGCTGCTTCCGATAACTTACTCTCCCTCATCGTATGCTTCTGCAAAGATGAATGCATCCAAAACTTCGGATGAATGCATCCAAAACTTAACCAACGTAGGGCTATATATACAATTTGATCGTAATTCATTTATCTCAAATTATCATCCCAACGGGGGGCTTCATAAATTCATATATCTCAATTGGCGCCCAACAAGGGGCTTGAAAATTAGGTTATATTAAGATTAGAATACAAATTACATAAAATATAATAAAAAAACTAAAATAAAGGATATAAGAAGTGGTAATTTGATACCAAGAAATGAAGAAAGTACATCTGGAGAAGTGAATGCGCCTGGCACAAGTGAAAGCAAAACCAAGAGTACGGTAAACCCAACAGATATTGCAAACATTATGAAAATGTTTCAAGATATGGAAACAAGAAGAGAACAAGAAGCATAAAAGCAAAGACAAGAAGATATTATGCAGCAGCAAAGTAGTAGAAATATTGTGTCAAAGGACTTGGTCCCATGTAATAGATTTAAGTTACGTAGGTTTTGTCGTAGGATAAGAATAAGGTTCTAAGATTTTGTTTATTTTTATTAACCATATCTGATAATGAATAGAGTCATACGCAATCAACTTCTTCTTTCTTGTTTTTTAAAATTTCAGGAAATAATTTAAAACTAATACAATTTGAGCTTCACTAAAATTTAAAAAAGTAATAAAATTTTGCATACAACAAAATTCATTATTTTGAGTCAGGTACTTCATTTTACTAATAATCTTTTAAAGAAATTTATATAATAGACCTAATTGGACCTCTCTAAGACTACAGAGTGCTCATGACTAAGGTGATCCTTCAATTAAAATAAAAATTAGTTGTCATAGAATCCTTCCCTGTTTTATAAGCGCCAGCATAAAACAGGGAAGGATTCAATAGGGAAGAAAATAGAGCTCTAAGTATCTTATAATCACTATTTCTCCATCATATTATTTCAATATAAAATATCTTTATTTCAAAAGCCTCATACACATTACATAGATATATCGCAATTATCTCACCAAAGTCGGGCTTCATAAATGTATGCTTTTCAAATTGATTTAACCAACGTAGGGCTATATATATATATATATATATATATATATATATATATATATATATATATATATATATATATATATATATATATATATATATATATATATATATATATATATATAATTTGACCGTAATTCATTTATCTCAAATTATCATCCCAACGTGGGGATTTATAAATTCATATATCTAAGATATGATACGTAAGAAATTTAGTATTCTAGTATGTGTATTATCCCAACATATGATTTAAGATTATGGTAAATCATACAAAATACACATCTATTTTAAGTCTATTTTCTTCTTAATATATATATATATATATATATATATATATATAGATATATATATATATATATATATATATATATATATATATATATATATATATATATATTAAGAAGAAAACAGACTTAAAATATATAGATGTGTATTTTGTATGATTTACCATAATCTTAAATCATATGTATATATATATATATATACATATATATATATATATATATATATATATATATATATATATATATATATATATATATATATATATATATATATATATATACATATATATATATATATATATATATATATATATATATATATATATATATATATATATATATATATATATATATATATATATATATATATATATATATATATATATATATATATATATATATATATATATATATATATATATATATATATATATATATATATATATATATATATATATATATATATGACAATTGTTATTCGTATTTTAATGTACATTATTTGTGTATATGTTTGCGCTAGACCTCATAGTTTTTGAGATATTCACGAAAAACTGAAAAATCATTGACGCTCGTGATCGTGTAACTTCTTAGTACGAACTATGAGGAGAGTATGGAAACATTCACGCTAGAAATAACTTTTTTTTTGATGTTTTGATTTCTGTGTAATTTTGCTTTACCAATTAATAGTTATCGATTAACAAAGTAATATAATAACGAACGGGAATAAATCCCCGATCATAACAATTATATTTTTTTTAGTTATTGTTAAAGCCGAAGTTCAGCTGTATTGAGAAAATTAAGACAATAGGAAGCACCTATATGTTAGCATCCGGCTTAAGGCCTGGGAAAGAAGAAAATAGCCAGGTTTGTACCATTACGACCGCACCATTGCAGTAAATATAGGTAGTCCGCTACTTTTATTTCGCTTTTTGCTACATAAACATTTTCTATAGGTTTTTTTATATTTCAACAAAAAAAAACAAAAAGTTCTGTTATTTCATTTATTTATCATAGCATTGCTTAATTAATTATATTGAATAATGAATATCTCGCACAGTAGTTCAAATTATAAAATGTACAAAAATATATAAATACATTTTGTTTCCAATTCTGCGTATTTTTCTAGGACTTGTTTAAGGTAAATACTATTACAGTAAATTACGAGAGTAGAAAAGTCATAGTAATATGTACCTATTAGTTGTTTCATACACGAGGTGTTAAAAGATACAGTCAAACTTAATTACGTTCGATTTTCAGGAAGCCAGCAGAAAAGAAGAACATATAATCATCGCGTTAGTCGACTTCGCTGTATCTCTAATGACAAGCCTGGACCAAATAAATAGAGATGCGTTCCAAAGATTCAAGCTTCGGGTTGGTAAGTATAATTCCATTGCAATATTGTTTACGTAAACATATTGCCATCAACGATTAAAAATAATAATAACAGCTTGATTGCACAAAAGAAGGTCGGTTTATATGTATACAGATTATTTAGTTACTATATAAGAAAAAAACTATTTTAAATAACGAAAAATTTAATTTTTTTATTTATGTGGTATATATACTAAAAACTAATAGTTTTTCAGTTACAGTTAAAAGACTTAGAAGTGTATAAATATACTGCCTTCTCAAAAATACAAGCCTGCATTTAATAGCATTATGGATTTACCATTAATAATGTACAATTGTACATATGAAACAATAAAATACATTAAACGAATTAATTTTATCCCTGTTTTTTCGACAAAGTAGATTAATATATGAAATAATGAAAATGTTGTATGACAAGAATGACCCAGATTGAGATTATTGTGGCTCGCCAATAACACATATCTCATATAAATTATGAAGTAGTTGTATTAGAGAAATTATTGATTATATTAGAACTCATCTAGTTTCAGTCGCTATTTCGAAATCCACTTAGCAGGCACTATTGAAAGGTGAAGCGTGGAAATGCCCTACAAATAAATTTGTTATCCCAAGATCCTTTATTTCTGTCCGATTCACTTTATTTCGTATCTCATAGTAATTGAAGTGACCCCAGTCTAGGCCGACAGTCTTTAGAAATATATTTCACTTCCACATGAAGGTAATTTATAAAATCGACCTACAGCTTAAAATTATGCTCTATCTGGTAATATTTTAGTACAGCAGTGTATTTGGAAATTGGATTGGTCTGGCTAGGTAAAATTCAATTTTCTTGAAATGATTTGACAAAATATATATGAAGAACCTTGGATTACGTGGAGAGGTTTTATATGCCCAAGAGTGTGTAATAAAACTTACTATAAATAGAGCAATTCTTAAAAGCATATTTGGATATATTACTGACATAATACGAATGACGGTAAATTAAATGAGTGGCATTTACTTATATGAACTGATACAGAATATAAGTAAAGTTAGAGTCTACTCTTTGGTTTTGATTAGTCATATCTAGATTAAACTGTAGTGAAGGGTAATTTAAATTACTTCGACTATTCTACCAACTTAATTATTTTACTTAAAGTTATTAATTAATTGGTCTCTGTATCGATATATAGTATAATATAGTATAACATATATTTCCATATAAAGTTACATTATGGTTTTTTATTGTGCCTATCGGCTGCTCAGATTTTTCCGGGCCTCGTGGATAAGTGGATCAGCGTGTTAATTAGAGGCTTACATAGCACTTAGGTACCCTTAGATACATCACCTTAGGTAGAGAAGTCACAGGTAGACAATTACTGAATTGAGATCTACTTTTAATTCATATTTAAAGGAAATACTTGGACGCCGGTTCAGCAGGACTAAAGGAGTATGGCAGACCGCAGAAATGTTAGACCAGCTGCAACTTATGTGAATCAGATTTATACATAATAGAATAAAAGGGATATGTTCTCAAAGCAATATATTTACAAATAAATAATTTAACACCAGTGGACGGTTTACTTACATGAATCTTAAAATTAGATTAAGTTACAATAAGCCTGAAGGGCTTGAAAATGATTATAAATTGGAAGTGAAGATTATTTTAAAAATGGCCTGAAGATTATTTTTAAAATGGCCTGCAGGACTAAGTTAAGCTGAGAAATTTAACATTTACAATGAAGTGACTGATAGACCTTGGTAAAATTGGTAAAATCGAAAATATTACATAAGACCTGGTAATTCCTGTGGGCAAAAAAAATAAACAAGGTATACCTTTCCTGGTAGACTGTGGAGATCCCCCTGTGGAATGTGGATGTGTGCTAGGATCCCAAAGTGCAGCTACTTCCGCTAAATCAAAAGTCCAGCGAAATTGGAACGTTACTAACAACGGGCGAAATATACCGACAACGCGAGGAGATATCTTCCAGTCTAGCGTCCAGGACTTCAGTCAATAATGGTCTGCTCATCTTAATCACCAGAGGAATCTTCTCAGTCATCTCGTCAATTTATGGAAGAAAAATTAGCAGTATCGGGTTTACCTTTACAAGAAAATTTGGAAGCAAGAAAATATATATGATTTTCCCGTCAGAGCAAGATATCAAGAGTAAAATTTAAAATTTATGTGAAGAAAAAAATATTAAATTAATTTAAAAGATTTAAATTATTAAAAAAAGAGCTCTAATTAGATATTAGAATCCAAAAGGAAAATATTCGACCTAAATGGCTAATAGTTGCTTAATTATATAACTAATTAAGTTTAATTGATAAATTATTTATTTAATAAAGTACTGTTTATAACATCGAAATATGAGACAAAAAAAATGAACGGATACCCACAATTGCCGCAATGGGAGATCGGGGCATTATAACTTTTCTTACAGCAAGCTAAAATCGTCACTATAAGGGCGCTTTCATGCAACAAGTTGTAATGCTTTGACAGAATACTAATAACTAATCAATTTTAACACAAAACCCATCAAAATAATACACTAAATTAAAGAGTAACTGTATTACTTCTATTTCAAGAATTATTGTTGACCCCACTTTACCCCAAAACGTTCGATGGTATTAGGCAATTTGGGCATCCAAATGAATGGCAATGATGCCGATGTGACACGGCCAAGGAACGTGTAAAATGGATCCGTAATATTATTCTGCATCACATTCACCATCCAATTGTTTTATGATATGACGAAAGGTATATAGTGTGATCAATATTTTGTTATACCACATGATAATGTCATAATGTGATGGACGATGTATATAAAATTATTTGTTATTCGATAAATTCCTGGTAATCGGTTATACTTGACATCGCTGTTAAAAATGTGGTAGCACGTGTGAAGAGGTCGACATAATGAGGGTTTCTTACTCAGGTTTTTATGTCTCATATCTCGATGTTACAAACTATAACTGAAATGGAGATAAAAGTTAAATATAAAAAGATAAATATATGTAATATATAGTTATAAACATAAGCGCTAAATTATTTTAGGTAAATACAAAACGCAAATAATAAAGGCGACATAACAAAACACCCAAAACTGGCAGACATATGACGCCAATGACCTTGAATTTTTAGTAGGTCCCCTCTCCTTTTCTAAACATCTTCCTCTATTGTACGTCCGTGGGATTTTACCCTGCTACCGTTGATTTAACGTTGAATCAACGCTACTACATAGGTTGTCAATATTATTTTATTATATAATAACAAAGTCGTCTCGTTGACAAAACAATGTGGTATAAACATCCCCGGATCAGGTGAGACTGGGTGTTCTGGGTTACTCTTCATTTGGCATAAAATATTTAGCTTCCTAATCATTTGGCATAAAATATTTAGCTTCCTAATATAATGTAACTAATATTATTGTACCATGTTTTTTTGCCTTAGGTCTCAATCATGGACCAGTGATCGCCGGAGTAGTGGGTGCTCAGAAACCCCAGTATGATATCTGGGGCAACACAGTGAACGTAGCCTCCCGGATGGATTCCTGTGGAATTCTAGGTCGGATTCATACAACGGATGTTACGGCCAATGTTCTAATGAACGCTGGATACCAATGCGAGTGCAGAGGGCCGATCTACGTCAAGGGAAAAGGAACATTAACCACGTATTTTGTGAAAACACCATTCGACGATAGAACTTAAATTTGTGATAAGAATGTGATTTTAATTGATCTTGCCTATTTTCAAAAATGTCCGTAATCTCATTCGGATACTATAACTGCTAACGGTCCTCATACCTTTAGCAACTAGAAGAATCTAAGACATTCATTTCAATAGAGGAAAGGAGCTAACTTTTAACGGCCACCATTATTAAAGAACAAAACAATATTACCGAACAAACTTGCCAAAAGCGGCTTTGACTTCGAGATATTAATTAATTAATTAGAATCCGCCTCCTGTTGTCATCACGGTGATAATAAAGTCACTGTATTCAAACTGATCTGGATGATTGACACTCCGACCGCACTATTTGACTTCGAGAAAGTCTTTTAATAGGTTATATATATATATATATATATATATATATATATATATATATATATATATATATATATATATCTATATATATATATATATATATATATATATATATATATATATATATATATATATATATATATATATATATATATATATATATATATATATATATATATATATATATATATATATATATATATATATATATCCGATGGATAATTTCTACAAAAAAAAAGTTACTCATACTGAAGAGATGTTTTATGAATCCTTTGCTCAGTCAATTCATCTATTTCTATGACATTCATATTATACTTTCCTTCATTTAGTAGTCGAACTTATTTACCTAAATAGAAGGGGTCATATTTTAGATAACTTTAACTTACATTTGGATCTTGTTTGATTATATTCTCAAGGAAACTTTAAACATAGGTACGTTAGACTGATATAATTTGTTAGCTAGACTCGTAACATGCATTTTTATTACTGTTAAATTATTATTCAAAGAGGAAATGTTGAACATATTTCGCTTACATATTTGCTAGCCCTTGGAATACATGCTCACAAATCACATTTTTAGTCCGTCACACGAGAGTTGAACAACAGAAAGAATGCAGCATACAAAATCTGATGACGCCATGTTCTCTATTAATAAATTAATTGCATAGGTTCCTATCTTATTTTTGTGCTATAGTTACTTACCAAAAGTAGACAAATTTCCATTATGCTCTGAGGGCGACATAAGCTTATGTCGCATATTTTATGACCCCTCCCATCATGCGTCGTTGTTCAACTCTCGTGTGGCGGACGTAAGAAAGATGAGATATTTTTTATTTCTTACTCTATTGGTCTTGATTGCAAATTAATCATATAACTATTGATAGTCCAAGAAATGGATACAAAAAACCAAAAGTGCGAGTCAGACTCGTGGACGAAGGGTTCCGTGCCATTATCTATAAAAATGGCAAAAAAACATGTCTGTTGTATGGGAGCCCCACTTAAATATTTATTTTATTCTGTTTTAACGTCTACCTGTTACCGTTATCAATATCGAGCAAAAACGAGCGAAAAAAAATCACGTTTGTTGTATGGGAGCCCCCCTTAAATATTTGTTTTATTTTAATTTGATTATTTATTTTTAAAGTGAATATATAACTAAATATTCTGTGAATATTTCAAGCGTCTACCTGTTGCCGTTATCAATATCGAGCACTAAGGATATGTGCCCTCACTTATAAGCTCACGCTTTATATCCGCACTTTCGATTTTTTTTTGATAGAAATGCTTAAGTGCTCAAAAAATAAAAGAAAAAAATATGGCGGGATTATTTTTATAAAACACTATCACATGAAGCAATAAAAAAAATCAGTGAAAATGCACATTTAAAAAATGCCAATATCAAAATTATATCTTTTATTATACATGACCAAATGTATCAAATCGGGCATCTGCATACAGAAAACATTGCTCTCTCAGAAAAAAATATTACAGAATTGTTTGATAGCGATCTTCGTCTTAATCCAACTTTGGCGCGACGAAGAGTGAAAACTATTGGCCGTATGTAGATGAAAATTATTATTTTAAATCGCTATTTCCCGAAAAGCGTCGGGACGCAGAGTTAATCGGTAAGTTATGACAGTTATTATAGAGGATTGTAAAATTTAGATAAAAATTATATTTTAATAAGAATGAAATCTCTATCATTAAAATAACAAGAAAAAAATGAAGACTTGAGAGGTATTATAAGGTTTTGGATAAACTTATTTAATAATAGTTTTTTACATAATACATTATAAATTAGTAGAGTGTATAAATTAGTAGAGAATTAGAGTAGGACCTACTTAATCATAAGTGAAAACATAAGTGATTTTTTTCCTAGACGATTTAGGATGTTTTAAACGTAGCCAGAGTAAGTGGCCATGAGTAGCGTAAGCTCTGGTCACTTAAAATCTTTTCAGTTTGATTCGTACTTAAATTTATTAAAAGCACATTATTCGGTATCAGGATCGACTGATGTATTTTGTTCTTAGTTGCCCCGACTTACCTGAACAGAGTATTCATATGTAAGGAATAAGTGCAAAAAACTGTTTGATCGAAAGATGTAAAGCACAATACCATTGTTTTCCCGAGACTTTTCCATCAGTATCATCAAGTTTGCTATGCGGTATCTGTTTAGTTTGTTAAAAAAATGTCCTTATAAATAATAATCCGGGATCTATGTAGGTACTTACCGGATTATTATTTACATGGAGAATTCCACATTTGGGCCCTTTCTTCCTTTATTCTTTTATAAAAGTGTACATAGTGGGTATATTGTTCCATCATTAATATAAAAAAATCGATAAACATTGACCATAATAGTAATAAACAAACAATTATATAAACAATCCACCGACAATCCATAACATAACCCATAACCTGACTTTTTAGTTTTTAAAGCTCAGCTGGCCTGGCGCTCTTGCGTAAAAAATGTTAAACTAATACGCGACGTACGTCCATGGAAAACAGGCACTTTAGTTTCAAAACTTTTGTATATTTAACTCATAGGTCTAAAAAAACAATTTGGGCTTGAATTGTAGAGAAATATGTTTAAAGTTTGACGTATAATAGGTTTAAATACTAAGAAATACCCAAAACCCGATAAATTCCCGTCTGAAAATCATTCTTTTGGATCTCCCATAAGAAATACATGATTGCCAAATTTGCTAAAGTGTGCTTAGGAACCCTTTTCAAATTTCGCGGCCGGATTTTCCCAACCTAACTAATGTGGTCAATTGGATATATTGGATATGTATTATGTTCCAGAAAAAAAGCACATATCCAGGAAAAATAGACGAAAGTAAGTGCTAAGTTGGAAAAAAATTGTAAAAGACTGAATTATTGCATGCACCTGAGTATCATGGCACTCAATAATGAATGGATCCCCATCGATTTGATGGCCGCTGGCTGAGTTACGCGAGTTATCTAACTAGAGTAGATAACTATACTTATATTGTCGTAAATGAATACATTCTATATCATCTGGTGAACGACTGCCTCCACAATAAAACTTTCGAATACCTAAGTTTTTATAGCAAATCGCCTCGGCTACAAATTATCTCTCTATATTTTTTTTCAATAAAAACCTTTCACCTCAAATAATTCAACCCGCGGCAATCAAATCGATGGGGAATTTTCACACATTATCGAGGATCATAATTACTACGGCGCATGCAAAAATGCAGCCTGTAATTTTTTCCATGCCAAAGTCTATTTTTCCGGGGATAACAGGATTTAAATACAACATTCGTCTTTAGTAAAGTTTGAAATAGAACACGTTAGTCGTTAAACAATAGCAAATATATGAGCTGTGAAAACGACGTGGACATAATTCAAAATAAGTATGACAAACCGCGTCTACAAACTTAGGCAAAATGGAATAATATAACAGCCTGGAGGAATGCAGTAGCAGTTACATAGTTCTAGGGAGATAAATTGTTGCTTATGCTTTCTCGTTCTCGGTTGATATATTAAGCATATTTACGGACGGTGTATTTACATTTATCCTACTTGGAATTTTCGACAACAAGATCTTCTACTTATTGTGCTTGATTTGCAGTACTAAGCGTCACCTCAATATTATACATCTCCTATAAGGGGTGACACAATTGAAACGAGAAAAATTTAGTCAGAATGCCTAATAGCCAAGAATAAAAATAGTAATAAACATAAAAGAATATGACAGTCTCCAAAATATTCTTTGGTCTACCAAAAACGGGGGGCTGAATGTTTAGTTTCGTATCGTATATGCCGCACAAAAAAAATATATGTTTCAAAAGTTTTTACTTATAATAATTAAGTAGGCAAATAATTAGTTATTACTTTCAACTAGTTTTCATAAACCGTTTCTTCTTTATTGAATTTTAATATATCTATTGCATATATCTGCAGCCGTGCAGGGATATGGCGATTAATAACATACTAACATGCGCATTAGACGAAAAATAATGCGGGAACTTCATAACTGGTTTCAGGTTTGTAAATTTGACTTTATAGCCTGATTTCAGTAATATTTTTAATAATCTATAGAGTTCGTAAGACATAGACAGATAAATCCATATATAAACGGTGTTTAAATATAATAGAAAATTACTGAAGGAGTTGATATTCACAACATTGATCAGTCATGGAATTCGCAAAAATGCAATCATTGAAAGTGACTCTGTAAAACCGCTCGCCTATAGAATTATCAATAAGACATAATTTACACCTTACGAAAGAGATATAGATATATTTATTGACTTTGTCATGTCTATTCAGTTACTGTTACGTTGCACATTATACTAGGATAATGAGAATGTTAGTTTTCTGCTGACAATACTCTAGCCACGCACAGGCTGACTTGTCAAACATCACTAAAATTGACAAAAAGCAAATAGGTATATAGTGAAAAAACGGAACAATCGAATCGTGTGTGTCGAAATTAATTTAATGTACTTACACCTAATTAACATAAAGTAATTAAAAATGTATCATCAAATTTACTTCCGCATGACATTAATAATATCTATTATTCATTAAAAACTGTTTAGTACCATATTATGTTGTCTTCTCCCATTATCTTTTCATTAATATATTAACAACAATGAGGCATTTATCCAGAATTTAAACAATATTGATGTCCAGTTTATATTGCATCTAATTCGGACAAAAATTTAAATATCGATATGAACAAGCAAACAAACAAAATACATATAGAGCAGATGCAACTTTACAACTGGAATTTTGAAATACTTATGTATTTCAATTAGTCCACAAGATGTTTTAAATTTAATTTCGTCTGCATATATTACAAAAATTCAAGCTGTTGTAAAGTGTTGCCTACTAATTGTTAGATAAATATATCGTCTAACTTATAACACTATTGCAGTTAAAATATTGGCTGAGAAATGATGTGTGACCAATAAATAGAAAGTAACATTTTCTATTAGATAATTAATCAACCTCAATATATACAGAGTGCTTCTGAATCGATGCGAAACATTTTAAGGGGTGACTGTACGGCAAAAATTAAGAGGGGGGGGGGTCTTTCATATAAATTTTTTCAATAATCCATGCCCCTTCACGTTACAGCCCTCGTAAAAATTTTAATTTTTGTTTATTTTCTCCACTAGGAAGAATTTATAAGAATGAAATTTGGCGGACAACTGATGTAACCCGATTTTTTTGTAACAACAGTTTTTGTAACCCTAAGATATTGTTACAAGGGGGTAAAAAAACCAACCCCTATAATATTTTTAATCCGAACTTTTTAAGGCGTTATAAATTTACTAAGGGGTTCTTATTCAATGAAACAGTCAAGTTAAGTAGGCTGTTGTTAAATACAACATGATGATGAGTATTGCCATTGTTCTTGTTTTGTGTAGACACTTTTATAAGGAAAAACTTTTACGTATATTTTTTTAAATTTATCAAGTTTGCTGTTGAAATCATCGTTTGGTGTTGTAACTCTGGAGGTAATAGAGAAAATAAGAACAATGGCAATACTTGCCATTATGACTATTTGACAATAGCCTACTTGACTGTTTCAATGGAATAATAACCTCTCAGTGAAGTTATTTGCAAGGTGGTGTTAAAATCTTTAATTTTTTATGAGCAAACTATAATTTTTTTGAAGAAAACAAGAAACAAAAAGTGGAAAAATGAAGAATGAAGGGACTAAGGAATATATCATATATACAGATTCAGAAGTTCAGATATTGGGTGGATGGTTCTGTGGGATAGTAAGGAACAGAAATGGGAAAGTAATGTAGTGGAAAGGAATAGATTACCACTTCTCTTTCTATGGTGCGTGACAGACTTGCCACAACTCATTCTGTTCCTCTTTCATTTGTTCATTAGACAGAAATGTTTCGTTGACATCGATGGACTATTGATAAATAAAAATGCGCCCATGCCTTGCATAGGTCGTGGGTGTGGCTTTGGCGGGTGGAATGCCCGCGCAGATCGTGGACAGAGGGGACGACGCCACGCCACTAAGCTAATATAAATATAAAGGTAGGAAGGGATGAAGCCGGAAGCCTATTTATATGCTCTAACACATAGCTCACCTCGGCATCACTGCCAATTATATTGTTTTCTTTCCAGTACATTACTTTCTGCCATATCGTACTTTTCTATAGCATGTAAACATCGACCCCAGGTTTCCACGTATTAGTGGTTATGTAGGTACTGGACCACCCTGTACACTGTACATGCTTTTGAAATATACTAGATATATTGTACCATCCTGTACACTGTACATGCTTTTGATATATATTATACTGGATAGATTGTATCCTTAATCTTTTAATGCATGTTAAACAGACTACTTACTGCTTTTCGAAATACGTTTTGAGAATTATGTGACTTCTATTTACGGAGTTCCCTATTTAAGTTCGTTTCGTAATATTTATTTATTATCACATGCATAAGAGCGGTTAAATTAAAGGATTACGTCGTGTCTAAAAAATTAAAACTATATAATATCGTAACATATCAATAGTTCTTATGCATTTGAAGAAGTTTATAGTTAAGTACCTGATGACTGAATAAATGATTAGTTCTAATTTTAGATAAAAATAAATGAGGAAATTTCTTGAAGCTATTGAAAAGTAAAGTTATGATATTTCAAGATTTAATTGCTCATTTTTAAACCAGGCTTCAATAGCCTCGGAAGACAGAGACTTGAAATACCTATATTATGCAGAAAATAAGAGCATTCATAAAATAATTTCACGTAGGTATACCTACGTGGCTGTATTTTAAGGATATACAAAAACATTTTAAGGATATACATAAAAAAATAATTGCCATCACGAGACTTTCTTTCGTAGATGTTCATATTATTAAGAAAATTGGAAATATGACTAAATTTATGGAGAAATATTTTTGTAACAAGTATGTAATGGAAAACTATTTATGTTTCATATTTTAACATGACATGTAACATTGGCATTGTTGCTTTCTGACACGATTATGTTCGATATCATTTTCATGTATATCCTTTGTTCCCTAATTTTTAATTAAATTACAAAGTAATATTTTTATATTAGATCAATTTACTACTAAAACATAGTAAACTTGTATTTCTTGTGCGCAAGTGTTACAATAGGTACGTTATAATATGGTAACATAAAACAATCTTAGGAATTTTCACTTTTTACTTTTCACTTTTCAAAGAGTTTATTTTGTCATAAAATCATATGAAAATGGTTGCTTATATAGATATAAAATAACAGGCAGAACACCAATATTGGCAATTAGGTATTAAGAGGACAACTGCATTTTTCATGTACTTATATTACATATATTTATTAAGCTATAAATGTCAGAAAAAATTATATACTCCTACTATAGACAATTAGTGAAAAGAAATAATGCTCTAAAATAAAATGTTAGGATCTTATTATAGGGCACTACTTCAGTATAAATTCAGAAATATATATTAATATACCATTAGTTGTGTCTCCGACGACAATCCGTGTTATGTTGACTTTATTTTTTATAGAAGATGTAATTTTTAAATGTATACAATAATTCATGTTTCGATGTATTAGTGGTAAGATTTCGACTCCAATTATACTGTGAATGTATTACATACAAATTGAAAAAATATAGTTTTTATTTCGTTATTAGTTGTATTTTTATTAAAACCACTCAAAAAAATAGATTGTCTAATTTTGACATGCAAAGTGACACTTTTCAAAACCCTTTGACGTTAGGAAACGTCTTAATTTTCACAACCAGTTACGAAAAGTAAAATATTACGCAACTGGTTTTGTAGTCCATTTCATAGTAGGTTATCTAGGCCTGACAAGTTATGAAACTGACAAGCTGTCACACCATTACAATCTACTGGATTGTTTTTATTAAACGTATAAAATTAATTTTCTTCTCATAAAATATAAAATTGGAGAAAATTAGAAAAAAATCTTGCATGAAACACGCTGGAAAACACTATTTTGTGTAACTCGCATCCTTTTTCGGAACTGAGCACTTTAATATATGCCAGAGATAACTAGATGCACCATTTGCTACTAACCCATCAGACATCAGAAATGCCAAGGAGTAGTAAGCAAGATAAACTTTCCCTATCAATCTATCGGCAAGTGAAGTTCTCCATAATTCTCTATTTCATTACTATAATGTATAGGAATTACTACAAACACATAATTTAACTGCAGCCCTAATGATCTAAAATAATAAAATGTTTTGAAAACATTGAATATTTATATTCTGCTGTATCGCCATATTGTGTGTTTCCGTATTTTTATTAAATTGGACTTTTACTTTAAATTTTACTTAAGCATACGTATGTAATTACTATTAACTTAACACGTTAATGGACAGCGACGTCCATGGAAGTTTAGTGCGCGCTGTGGCGCCTCAATTTTACGACGTCTATTAGAGCCCCCATCCGCCATAACAAATACTAGGTTATTATTAAATGGTCATGGACAAATTAATTAAAGTATTATGAATAATTATGGGTATAATATGTGTTACGTAATGCGGGACGATAAAATAAAACGTGTAATTTCAGATGCGATTTATTTTTATAAATAATATAGTAACCATCCATTACACAAATGAAAATTATAAGAGCAGTCATGAAAATCGAAAAAATAGAAATGTTTATAAATATTTGTACCATATTGCGTAAATAGTCTTCAAAACTTCTTCGTCTATCACCTACACGAATACATAAATAATGAAAGCCACGCAATAAAAAAATATAAATCCTATGACACCATCTTAATAATGCATCGGTCGGTGCTTCCTTGTCAATAAATGTAGTTTGAGGTGCTCTTTTCTGAAACTTTTATAGTTGCAAAGATGACACATGAATCCTGGGTCCTTCCCGCATTCAAATTTCTGGTGCCTTTGCAACGCCGTTTTCCATTTGTAAGACTTACCACACTGTCTGCACGGCCAACGATTGGCTATAAAAGATAAATATATAACGTTATTAATAATACCTTTTAAGTAAAAATGAGAGATTAATATGTGATATGTGAAAAAGGCGTAATTGTAATTATTAAATTCTGAGGAACAAACTTGTGACTGGCATCCACAGAAAATGAATGAGGTCCACCAGAGTGATCATTATAATAATAATTTATTTGGTAAACCAACCAACAAATATCACCAACTGTGGTTACATCCTTATTAAAATATCAACGTTCTACTTATTTTTATATATATAACCAACAAAAAGCACTGCAGGATCGAAAAGTCATGTTGGAATGTCGGGCACTTCGACAACATCGACATCGACAACTTCGACAAACAAAAAAAAAAACGTAGTATATATATTAACTGTAACTTTTATTGTACTGTCGTGAGCAAATAAATATAGGACAAATAATTTTTTCTATATACAATTGCCTCAATAGTAGGCTTTTGCGTTTTCAATTCTCAACGCAAAGTACGCCATTTCCGATGATGACATAATTGTCGCTTTAAAGCGGCAATAGTGTCAATTCCCACTCGCTTCTTTATTATAAATTCCTTAGTAGGCGCTTGTCAGTTAAAAAATGGTACATGAGAAATGTAGCTAACAAAAAAAAACTTATAAAAATCGGTTCATATATAAACATATGTCAAATACATACAAGAACACACTGTATTAAGCGATTGTAGAAAACATGTTGTATGTATTACGAGCACAAACTGCCATTGCCGCTTTTGAAAGAATAAGAATACCTAAATAAAACGTCTTTCGCAAGCAGCAATGCAGTACTGTGCGCTCTTAACACACAAATAACTATTTTCTAATGTAAATCTGTCTCTATTTGAACAATATTTGACAACTAAGTGACAATTTCACAAAAATTAATGTTATATGTACAGAACTAGATTTTGCAAAAACAATTTTTTTCCTCACGACTGTACCAATATGTATTTAAATTAATAAATTGTTTTTTCTGTTACAATTTACTCAAAATATAATCTTATTAAACACAATTCGCACTTCAAAATAATAGACGTTATATATCTCAAACTTCGTACACGATTAGAAATCGTGTCGGTTTGACAGAATAATACCCCATGATAGTAACCTCTTAACATTAAACATTTCAAATAAAGAAATATTCAAATAATGAGAATTACTTAAGAAGACTTCACTTTTGTACCTGTACAACATCATACGGCACAATCTTTATTTACAAATGTAGGGCAGTTTTTGAAAGATATTGGTCTTCCCTTAAACAGTCCGAGGTAAGTCGTATGATAATGCGGCAAATAGCGGAATGAGCGGAAAGTATGGAGGATGGCAAGTGCTTTTAAAATCAGAAAATAAATCTGCAAATTTTGTGCCGTGTGCCGCACATTCTTTAAATTTAGTAGGAGGACAAGCTGTAAATGTTATATCAGAAATCACGGAGTATTTTGGTATTTTCCAACAACTTTATATATTTTTTTCGGCCTCTCCACATTCCGCTTGTAGAACATATTTGACGAGAAAAGTGAGGAAAAACCTGATTGCAAAAGGGAAGCCTTATGTAATAAGATGATTAAATTTGAAACTGCCATTTTACCGATGGCGTGGGAAGAAATATTACGACGCTTCAATAGTAAACAAAAAACTACAAACCTCTAGTTTGGATGTAACCGAGGGATTTTCTTTTATTTCGTCGTTGGATATTTTCATTAGAATCTCAGGGAAAATTGCGAAAAAAAATTGATAAATATGAAGCAAAAGCTCATAGTTCAAGTACGATAATTTTTGAAAAGTATACGGATGAAATTAAAAGGATAAAGCCCAAAATATTTTCAGATGGAGAAAGAGGAACAGAGTTATTAAAAGGAAAACAAAAATTTAGAGTAGACGTGTTGAATCAATTGACCGACTGCTTAATAAACCAACTAAAGCCCAGAGGGAATTTACATAAAGATATAGTGAATAAATTTATATATTTGGCAGATATAGGGAACATAGATATTTCAAACATTGTCATCAAAAGTACCGAAATTGCTATTTCTCATTACACCGAAGAGATGGTAGCAGAACTTATAAACGAATGCATTCAATTCAAAGATTTTTTGAAAACCTCTTTAGACATAGAAGGAGATACAACTAAGTCTTCCCATTCCCTCATATTAAAAATTATATATATAAAAAAATGAGCGAGTCTGCTAGTACTCGAGACTGATGTGTAAACTCGTATGCGGTAACGGTATGCGGTTTTTCCATAAATATAAAGTTAAGTATAATATCATGACAATATTCCACCTACACCCTAATATTTTAACTGCCACATGGGCCCTGAGGCCATTGTACTTGCACTTGCATCATGTGCACGCTAACCGTCGCCCTAACAAAGCACCAAGTATACGAGATTTAACAAAGCATATAGCAGTCATATGATGGTGCAGCGGTTCAAGCCCCGCTTTCCAAATCAGGGATGGCTGGTTCGTTACTCCCATCGGGACTTTTTTAATAAGGTAGGCAACACAATACACACCACGGAGGTAGACGCTGCAAACGCCATCTATCGAGTAGTAGCTGAATTAATTTAGTAGGTAAGTACTGTGCATGATTGATGGGTTATGATATTGTGATGTCACATCCGCTTTCACATTTCCGTCCCATTTCCCGAAATTTACCCTCGTATCGCCGTAATAGATGCTTACATATCAAAAATACTATTTTTTTAATACTTTATTGATAATATTACATCTCAGTTTCTCCCTAAAAGGGAAGAACAATAAAATTATTTATTTAGCTAGATGTAGAGATCTGTGGACGTTTAGATGGGACTTATAACGAAAATGTTTTCCACAAAAATCACAAATCAATGTTGGCTCTACTCCACACTCGAACTTCTGATGCCTCCATAAATTCCTCTTGTGTTTATAGGTCTTATTACAAGCTGGGCAGGTAGGTTGTTGATTTACTGAAAGTTACATGGTATCAGTGGTAAGTAGTAAACAAAAATTATTATTTTATAAAGACCATACCCATTTCAAATATAAAACATTTGTGTATATAATTTAGGTATACACTCGGGAACATATTATAATAACAATAATATATAATATAATAAAACATAGATATTAGCACGAAGCATTACTCACTTCTTACATCAAGAAATTGAGAACCCGAGGCACTAATTAGTATTGAAACACTAGAGATTTTTCGACTACACACTGAGATAAATAGAGGGCAGTGATATCAGATTTACACACTGTAGTTTGCGATCATGTGATGTGATGCGATCATTGGGTAAAGGAAGAACCCTATTATTTTCGAGCGAAATCCGATAATAAATACCACCACCGCAAAAAATATTTAAAAATATATAATAATAACAATGTACTGTTATTGAACTGTATTACTGCATACTTAATGTAGTATGCTGTACGGCCATTGAGAGCTATATGCCATATGTTTTATACCCTTCACTGATTCATTTACATTTGAAGTCAGTCAACTTAGCGACGCAGGTATGTTAGTAGACTCCTTGGGGTTATTTTGGACAAATGTCTTACCTTCACGACACATATATAAAGATACTTCTATCCTTTGAGGTCAATGAATAGCAGACTAAATAGGCGTAACAAAAAATTGATATACACCGGTATAATATGCGCCGGTGTGGGCAGCGCATCGGCCACGAACATAAGAAAACTAAAGGTATTCGAAAACAAATACCTACGCCTCATCACAGACTACAATAGATACATCGCAAACATGGCCGAGTGCACCGTACGTGTTAATCCTAGATTACGTTTAAGCCTGACTTATTTTAACACATTTACATGCAAATCTGTCAAAATAAGTCAGGCTTAAACATAATCCAGGATTAACACGTACGGTGCACTGGGCCATTAGAGACCTACTCAACCTTTGACCCGATACAGTACCAATGCGGAGTACATCAGAAACATATCACAAAAATTCTATGATTTCAAACTGAATGATAGGCTTAGATTTGGCGTTGTTACCCCCAAGAAAACCAAAAAGTCTCGAAGAAAGACACAACAACTTATGATTATTCAACTTTTTAAACTCCATTCATTGGGCTATGAACAGGATCAATGGCAGATAATACGCCCCTTGGAGCCAGGAGCTGCTAAATACTTTCCTTTTTCACTTTCGTTATGTGCCCAGCTCTTTAATTGTCACGTCGCAACTTGTACGTGGATGTCTGGCTGGTCCCAGAAGTGGTATTGTTGGACAACTTTTCAAATATTCTTTAATTGGGTACTAAATAAATACTTTTACTTTGTATTGAATTTGAAGTGAACGAGCTAAAGGACCCGGGTTCGATCCTTGCCAATACCGCACTTTTTCCTTTTCTATTTTACGTGCATTACACTTTTTTAAATTCGACACTTAATTTCTTATTTTGAGAGGTTTCATATTCCGATGCGGGGTTCATCTCTAAAGTTACTACCAAGTACCATAGTGAAGTATTTTCAAAATGGAGGATAAATATTGCCTTTATGATCCGAAGCGATTCAAAATCTGTATCTCGCAATTTTTTGGGGTAGGTAGCAGATAAATAATTTTCTGTGAAAATGAATATTCAAGATTGCGAACTTTGGGCTATTTATGGTCGGAATCGACGACTCAAAATCGGCTTTCGGGAATTTTGGAGTCGCCAATCACGATTTTTTTGTCTAAATCAACATTCACTATGGCGGACATATTTGCCACTTACAGTCAAAATCCACTCAAAACGGTGTCTCGGGAATTTTTTAATCAACACAATTTTGCCTTTTAAGTGAGAACCACCTCAAAATCGGTTTTCGCAAATTTTGGAATAGCAGATCATGAATTTTTTTATCAAAATCAATATTCAATATGGCGGCTCCAAGGCGGTTCGAAACCATTTTGTCAAAAAAAATAACTTTGGTGTTTGTGGAAACTATTTCGAGTGTTATCATTACATCAAAGGTTCCAGCCCTATCCAATTTTATTAGTTCACTATTTATTTAATAATATTATTATTAACAGTATATATTTCTTTGTCCATACTGTCTTCTCCTCTCCTCGTGAACTTTGTTGCCTGGCGACCAAGCTACTAATAATTAAGAACTGTGACTTAAATTAAGCATAATAAGTAACTGTGATGAAAAGTGAATCACTGCAATTCAAAATAAAACAAATTATTAAGTAATAATCTTTATTAATACCTAAATACAATAGCCTACAGTTGCCTCAAATATTGTTACCTACATTTAAAATTTGTATTCAATTTTTCTTTTCATCAAAAGAAATGATTATTCATACAACTTATCGAGTATTTATGGCTTCGATATTGTCATATCAAGCCAACTTTAATTACAATAAAAAACATGATCAGGAGGAAATTTAAATCAAAACCAAACGCAGCTTTCTACTAAAACCGTAGCGCTACAACACTCAATCGCTAACCAAGCCAAAAAAGTTATCATGAGATAATATTAATACTTGGCATCTGTGGAAATATGAGTCTGGTTATATACTCTAATCTAAATGGTTTAAACAATGACCATGGATACGGGAACAATGAACAATATGATACGAATATGATATGAATGAGGAAGAAAAAACACCTTTTACCACAATAAAATTAATTCAAGACATACTCCTTCAAAAAATATAAATCAATGTACTAGCTTAAGAAATCTATATATCTAGAAGGTACTTTTAAAGGAAAATATAGTGAAAATATGATAGCAAAATAAACGAATCAGAAGCTACAGTATAGAATCATATCGCTAGTGGTGGCTCAAGCACAGAACCGTAACTAACAATCAGCAAGTTCTGAGAAGTGTGATTAAATCAAATATAATAAATTAAGAAAATACCCATTTACTGTGAAAGCATAATCGCCACATTTTAGCAGCAAATTTTAGCATCTGCGGCGTTTGACAGACATGCTGCTAGATTTGCAGCTAAAAACAACCGTTCTTTTAAGAACAAGCAATAAAAAGAATAAATATTTTATCAGAAAGTGGACTGAAAATCGGCTAATACTACAATGTCTAATGAAGTATCTTGTACCATCCTGCTGCTACGTTAATTATTCATGCAAATAAAAAATGAAAAATAGTAATGCATTAACATCAGCAGGATTGGAATGAATTAACTTACTGGATTAATCCGGTGCAGTTAGAAACTATAATGGAGGTTTCTGACTTTCTGAAGGTGGATATGGTACTGTCCGATCCTAATGGGGGAGAATTCAAATAGGCCAGTGAAACAGAATATAAAATTACGATATTAAATTTTTTTGTATCTGTTTTCCAACGGCGGCATCATCTCAAGGTCAATTCTTTTTCTTAAATTTTTTGACATCGCCACGATAGGGGTCCATGCCAAAAAGTATTCCATGACCTTTGGCGAACTAACATGCATTTTCATGTTTCCATTGGCTATATTATACATCATCACAGACCATCTTGCATAAGTCATGCATTAAAGATCTTATAAGGTATTGACGTTGTAATTCTGATAATGTTATGCGAAAAGCGGATATTGATAAGCACACTTAGTTGCTCACTTAACTTAATTATGTTGTATCTATTCTGCTTCAAACATAGAAATATTATCAAATATTATCAATATTATCAATTAGAGGTAATTGTAGGAAATAAATGTTACAGAACCCACAGAAGCATATCGCTAAGGTGTAAGGAGGCGCTAGTAATGTTGGTTATACCGTCCCCAGAGAGGGTAGTGTCGAAAAAATATTTCTGCATAAGGTGCCAGAC
>CAXKVY010006982.1:0-12685 GCA_964058915.1 Tetropium fuscum | reverse complement strand
AATAGAAAACATTAAAAGCATGGCTTAATTCGTGTACATTAAGATAATACTTAGTAACTGTAATAAAACTTTGTCATATGTTTTGTAGAAATTTATTTATAATTTTAATGCAAAAAGTACTACTGGATAGGGGTGGAACCTTTGATGTAACTGTAACACTCGGAGTAGTTTCCACAAACACCAAAACACTTTCACTTCGCTCGACGCGCGTTTCGCCAACCAAGTTCAGTGATATCATTAGTGACGTCACCGGAAAAATAGTATAAATATGGTAGATTTTGTAATTTAAGATTAGTTTTAATCGTCTCCGGATGATGCCAACTTGGTTGGCGAAACGCGCGTCGAGCGAAGTGAAAGTGTTTTGGTGTTTGTGGAAACTACTCCGAGTGCAAAAAGTACTGTTATCGGATTGTATTTGTTTGTTAGTGGACGGTTTTATATTAGTTATTGGACACATTGTAAATAATTTAAATTCTATAGAAAAAGACACTTTAAGAGGTGTCTGACCACTTAGTAAAAATTTTCCTTGCTTGTTTGTTGAAACAACTCATAAAGTCTACCTATTTCTTCTTTCTCTTCTTCCTTGTTTTAAATTTTTTCATCGTCAAATTCACGTTGTTCATTTTCAATGTCGCTGTCTGCATTCTCTGAAACCTCATCATTTTCTGTATTGTAGCATAAGCATATGTGACATAGATATGTCATCATCTTCTTCTGGAATGTGAACATGGTGTTTAGGTGTGAACATGGTATTTAAAAACAACATTTGTTAAAAAATTGCTTACTCTGTCATATAATAAAATGACATAATATATTTAAGAATTTTAAGCATACTTTCAAATTAAAAGTTATTATAAAGTAAAGCTATTATTCGATCTATTATAAATGCAACAATCCTAATAATAGTAGTGTGCTGTATATCTCAAGGTACAGTACATTTTCGGTGTTCACCATATATTATTAACGCAATAAGGCAATACAATAGATTACTTTTGCCAAGAAGCTGTTTTAAATAACATTTTAGTATTAAAATGAATCAGATTCGTTGAAATTGTCAAATTATTTGAACATCTCTTACAGTATTCAAAGACTTCAAGTGAATTTAACAGTAAGCCTGGCAAACGTGCCGTTCGGGAGAAAAATACGGACGACAAGGGTGGAACGATCTTAGATAGGCCAAAAAACGCAATTCTGTCTCTCGTATTAAAATATCTCTGGTATATCCCGAATGCGTTAATCCCGAAACAGGTACACATTTTTTTGGAAACTGGAGCTTATACCAGTCGACCTGGAACTTGTCTGCAACAAAAAATAAATGTTCGGGAATAATCATTTCTGAACTGGAAGAAATAGTAGAGGGTTTTCAGTAATCACTGAAAATCACGTCACCATAAAATATAGGCAAAATATATAGGTACACTATTGGTATTTGGAACGAACAAAAGTCCCTAAATTAGCTCCATGTGTGTCCTATAGTTAACATTCTCATTCTGATATTTGTTACTTCAAGGCATCATTTGTGAATATCATTTTCGCTACTTTTTTCAAAATTAAATAAGATTTTTATTTTTCTTGGCCTTTAACCGGAAAAATCATGACTTGTATTCTTCGTAGAAAAAGCCAAATTTCTGCATATGTTACTTTTTCTAACAATAATATATAATTTTAAACCGATGTCATTTTAAGAGAAATATTATGCAATGTGAACACCGTTAAACTCATAAGTGGTTTACACATGGATATAATATTAACTGCAAAAGTCCTAATTATGAGAAGATATGTTATACACTTGTCGAAAGTCCCATCCTGATGCCATGTCACTTACGATTTACATCAAAAGTCTTTTATGAACCTCCATTCTTACTCAGATCTTATCCGATTCATTAGTAGACAAACTAACTACCATTTTTATTTCATAATGGTAGCTAAAATACTTCAGGACTTATCAGACAAGAAAGCATAAAGAGATGGACAAACGATAAACTAAAAATTATTCAACACAACTTTTATGGACCACCACGACAAATCGTTCAGATATTTAGAATGTTTCGAATTGCAAATTCGCTCTCGTGAGTATATCACTAACTAAATATAGCAAAGTAAGAGGAAAGTATACTTAGCGACGCCAACGTATCAATGTCTATTATAACAAACACTATATTAATTACTTTATCACTTTTTTGTATGGTAGATCTATTTATTTTTTTCAATGACTATGAACACAACTATGTAAAGGATAGATGTGACTAAATTTGGTCATATCAGAACGTTAGACTCAAGTAATCCACGGCAATGGAAATCTCAGGAAACAGTTACATAATAGATCGGAATAGAAGAAAATTCAACACAGACTTTATCTTCACTTATATGTAAGGTGATATTTGAGAGTCTTAAAATACTTCAAGGCATTTTCAGAAGGCAAACTTCAACATATTTGTAGTGGATAATATAAATAGTATCAAAGAAAACTTGAAGAACTTGAAGAAAATGACTTGAACCCTTTACTTTAATAGCTGCACAAGTGATTTAAAAACCCCAACTATATTTATGTAGATGATAGGCTGTGTATCTTATGGCTATCTAAGACCTTCATCAACGAATGAATTCATATATTGGACCAATATTGGCTTACGAGGTGATATCATATTTCTTGTCTGTTAACTTTATTTCTAGGCGGCACTAGACGTATTAATAAGACGTATTAATCAACGCAACACACGAAAAATGCAGCTCCCTCGGTTTGGTACCATGGCCTTCCGAAGTCGAAAAACCCGTATCTTCTATAGTAGTAGCAACAACATTAATATTATTTAATATAAGAATGTTAATTTTCTTTTATGGCTCTATAAATCAAGTGTTTATTGTTTATATGGCACTTGCTAAATTGAAGTTCTAAACTCGCGCTACCTTAACTAGATAAGATCAGGGCGTCAACAAGAATTTGAAACATTTTCATATTATCTAAGAGATGATTATGCCTAGCGATATATATATAGCCTCGGGATAATTGATTAAGTGATATATATCGATATAGTGGAAGCATATAGGTAAATGTAATTAATTGCTGGTATTGCAAAATATTTAGGTCTTACGTAACTTATAAATAATTAGGTACATACTCGATTAACTTAATTTTAGGGGGCCTATATAGCATTTTGACAATACTTCAAGTTTTGGCTATACAATTTATTATATATTAATATTTTAAAATATTAACAATGCATAGTGTATCTTAGTCTACAATATAATATATTTATTATCGAATATCAGTCCTATTCTGACTAATCTAGCCACAGCATTAGTTCTATGCTGCAGGGTCACAGCGACAGTCAAGTCAGGTCATGAAATAGACAGAGCATTAGGTACATGATATCAATGGCTGCACTTTGATTGGTTACACTTTGTTTTACTTATAACTAAATTAAAATTCATCAGAAAAATAAAAAGACTATACAAATAGCTTCGACATGTCATATCATGAATTATCAAAGATAGAAACGTATTAAACTATGTCTCATTTAAAAATATTGTACATAAAAACATATCTAAATCCGGGATGTCATTGGTACATAGCACAAATTAAGTGTTAAAAACTGTGTAAAGACTATAAATATAATGTGTTAAATATTTTAAATAATATCTGTTGGGAAAATCTAAAAATAAAAAATAATGACAATACGTGATTGGCTGGAAGGGAATGTTATTTTAAAGAAAGGTGATGTAACTAAGGAAGTATTATTTTGTTTCATATACTTACTAGACTTCCTGAATTACAAATAATAATGCTATAACAGTTATAAAATCTAGTTCAATGTGTTCACCACGCATTATGCGTGATCCTTATGTATATATATATATATATATATATATATATATATATATATATATATATATATATATATATATATATATATATATATATATATATATATATATATATATATATATATATATATATGTATATATATATATATATATATATATATATATATATATATATATATATATATATATATATATATATATATATATATATATATATATATATATATATATATATATATATATATATATATATATATATATATATATATGTATGTATATATATATATATATATATATATATATATATATATATATATATATATATATATATATATATATATATATATATATATATATATATATATATATATGTATATATACATACATATCCCCAAAAAAACATTCTAAGTAGATATAAGTAGTGTTTACGTGTTGAAGAAACCCAAGGCATTAAGTTAACAATGTGTAGTAATAATTTTAAAAATCAAAGACATTTTAAATAATGCTAGGAGCTCAACCACGGTACCTAAAAAGTTAACCACGTTCTTCAGATTTCTCTCCGAGAAAATATAAGTAAATGTTAAAATTTTAAGCATAACAATAATCACCTATGCCCAATGTATCATGTCGAAAAAATTTAGTTAATTTCAAGAACCAGTGTTTATAATCAAGCAGTAAAATTGTATCTAGGGTGTCCTAGATACGCATGCAGCAGTTTTATCGCATCCAAATGAGATTTCAAGGTGTAAAATAGCTCAACAAGAAGGTAATATTTCCATGTAGTTATCTCATAAATCCCATGAGTAGTGTTCCTGTTTTTTAGTGTGAATTGTCTTCAGCTGGTCCAACAACAAGTGTAAAGTATTGCAATTTTGGAGTTGCCTCTACATCATAGTGCAACAGTTCGTTACGCGAGTGCTAGTTTTGTTTGCGTTTACAAGGATTAACATTGACAAGAAAGGTGATAAACAAAACAACATTTTGATAATATTTGTTGTAATTTATAACAACATTGCTAAATTTTAAATATTTCTCATCTTGTTCGCCCAGGATTTAAATATCTCATGTTTTTTGTAATTCAAGTTATAATAGGATATCTCAGGGTAGACTAAGTTTATTTCTATTCAGTATTGCTGAATTGCTGAACTACCATCCAGCAATCACGTCCATAAATAAATAAATAGATGTATTAGTTAAATTGCAAACCAATCTCTTTTCTTCCCCGATTAATTTAATAATAATAATAATTTTCATACATTCCATAATCTTTGCAAAGTAATCATTATAAAATTCAATATTAAGTTCTTGATCATTAATTATATTTTACAATGTTAAAATAAATGAGTATTAGAACCATTTTAAAAAAGGAACTCTATTTTTAACTCTACTTTGAGATAAGCGTTTCCATGCTCTGATTTAACATCTCATTTTAAAATAGCTATAAAAATCTTTAAATTTTCTATATATATTTAAATGCAAAAGTGACAGACATACAAATAGATAAAGATTTTCAACATTGTGTGTGTGTGTATATATGTGTCGTATTTTAACTGTTTAAACTCATTCAACTAATTTAAGATAGGTAAAATAAAACACTAATATTATTACGGCAAGATAATAAACTTCTGTGATTAATATTCAGCACTCTTGACTAGGGATTTGCGAATCCATTCTTATCTTAACCCTTTCAGCTAATTAATTGTCAACTAGTTAATTGTCAACACATATAAGAAGCGTTTCTTTGTGGTACGTTTAGGTACAAAAGGCCGGTGTTTACAAAATCGGGTTTCATAAAATATATCTGCTAACGTCAGTTGGAATCTACCTCGCGTATATAGTAATTAGGAATTTTAAGAAAAATACTGTATTTTACTAAAGCGCCTC
The DNA here is from genome assembly GCA_964058915.1 of Tetropium fuscum. NCBI lineage: Eukaryota > Metazoa > Arthropoda > Insecta > Coleoptera > Cerambycidae > Tetropium > Tetropium fuscum. Next base: position 6,976 of record CAXKVY010006982.1, on the reverse strand, counting down.
TTTAAGTTACGAAAATCGTCCTTAAACTCTCCTTAGGCGGACATTAGTTTCAATTGTTAACCACTTTATTTTGTATGCTATGTTGTTTCCAGGCACATGTAATACGACAGTCGTAAATTATAATCTATAAAAACTATATTTAGTATTATATTTAGTATTGCAAAGATTGTTGTGCGTTGCCATTTTTCATCATGTTTATTGTTTTATCAGTTAATGATGGCCAATTTGTATCTTGGATATATCAAAAGAGCTGCTAAATAAATTTCAAATAAGTAATTACAGTCAGAATGTATGATGTGCGATATAATCATCTGCCAAACATAGTAATGAGAATAGTAATTATTCCTTGTTTCTGATCAGGCATAAAACTGGCATATCTGATGAGGTGTGCCAATATTAATTACATTCCACGGATATTTTTTACCTACTAATTTCTAGCTGAAGACAATGATGAGGTAAGAAACTACAAAAGAAGCTAATTTTTTAATCAGTTGTAGTAATTATTTCTTCGCTACCACAACGTGAGAAACAACAGCTGTACCCTGTTGTTTCTCAATCAAAATGAATTATTAAATATAATGACCTTTTTTTTGGAACGTTTGATTGGAATTATTGAACGGTGATGGACACTTGACTAACTGAGCCACCCAACTGAGTTTGGAAACTGGTTTGCGCGGATATAAATCATGTCAAATTAACAGCGTCTATAAAATGCAATGCAGTGAAATTCGTTGACTCTTTACGAGTTTACGTAATTTATTTATTCGAATCGTATCGATGCTGTAGTAGAAAATATGATCTGGGCAGTTTGTTATTTGCTTCACGTCACTATCTAATATTAAAAGAAGAAACAAACAGATCTGAATCATTTTGATCCACATAACGTGGAAACCTATCTTGGCAAATAATTAAGAACAAAATAATATAAGAATTATTATTATTGGGGTATTAAGGCACCTGTTGCTTCTCCTAAAAGCTTGGCCTGCTAAGATCTTCGCTCGCTGAAGGAATTAAAGTCAACGCTTTACCATTAAGACTGTTTTAATTGTAGCAGAATTAATAAGGCATGAATTCCTCTGGGTATTACAACATTTATACCAAAGCATTTCTCAGCTCACACACATTATAAGAAGAAAGCTCATTATAATAAAGTATCAAATACACTCAAGATATCATCCTTATCTACTGATTCGCTCGGGCTTCTTACTTAACTATAACATTTATAAACTTCAGATTAACGTTATCGGTGCTAATGAAATGGGAGCTCTCGTTGGTAATACCGCAGGTGATGTTGGTATAACGTATAAGATTTAAAAAACTCAATGCTAAATTTATGCTATATTGAATAGGTACTTTGTAAAAAATAAAATTTGGCAGTTTATGAATAACACATTTCTGTATGACTGTTGTAATGGATACTATTAGAGAACTATATGATCCTTACCAAATAATTATTTGATGCATTTATAAGTTTTTAATATGTTTCTATTTTTATCAACCACTTCATGATGACCTGGTATACGATATTTAACTAGAGTCTCTGAATATCATTATTTATATCCATAACATGTTTTTGCGTGGTCGCGTTTACTCGTACATTACGTCCTTGTCAAACGTTGTCGAGACATACACGGATCATAAGAGATTATGATGGCAGATTGCTATTTAAAAAATATAATACTGCAACTAGTTAGTTGCAGTTCTTGTTCAGTGACAAAACCGGGTGTTAAATAATGCAGTTTAATATACAATAAGTTTTAGTATATACGGTATCGGCCGAAAATAATTCTTTTTTGTATAAAAACTATTCGTATAAAAATATACCGCCAGTACTAGTACAAGTCCAAATGGCAGCCAGGGTCGGACTCCCTTCGTTTTCGTATTTCACAAAAATATTTTTGACATAATTTAAAAATACTTTCTTCATTTTTCTTATGAGTTTCTTTTGAGTATTTACTTACTTTTACAATTGCATTTGACTAGTCTTCTTTTAAATTATTTAAAAATTCTTCTTTAATAAGTTCCTAGACTTTTTTAGTCGTGGAACTTATTAAAGATTGTGGCCATAGAAGTTGGATAAAAAATATAGTAATATGGTGGTAACCTTAAAACAGTATGGCCCTTTTTTTGCTATATTGTTAATCATATACGGGTTTTCCCATTGTTTGGTATGCAGTACCTCCAACAATTGCTTTTTGGTATATGACTTCGAAATATAGGTCATTTTTAAGAAGAAAATTCATGAATTACCTGTTTTTTAGAGGACATATTGGGTATCATAGGAGCTTGCCTTGAATGGTAGGCTCATTATCTAATACAATGACACTATCAGAATTTATGTTTGGAATTAAACTTTTTAAAACCACTCCTCAAAAATATTTAAGTCCATATTTTTGTGGTAATCCACATTATATTGTTCCAGCTTTTTACCACACAATTTAATGCCATTTTGAACGCAACCGTCCGTAGTTCCACAACGCAAAATGACTTTACGGGATCTTCTGCTTGAAGGTACATCTTTTAGCTGACATCTGCCGTACACTGAAAAAAATTTGTTCATGATATTGATGTAATCGATTTATTGACCTATATTTCATTAATACGATGTAGTGATTTATTCATACAACGCACAGTACTTATTGATTAATAAACACATTTGTTATTGTAATGCATAGGTATTAATCATTACGATAAAAAAATGTACATTAATTGATGTACAATATTCATTAATACAATAATTTTATTATTCATTCAATAAACTTTACATCAAGTTCATTAAAGCAAACATCAACTTCCTCAAAATAATTCAATGAAATATTTTCATTATGTTGATAAATCCATACATTAAACAATAAATTGACATACATTGCATTGATGTAACAATTTATTAAATTCACAACTTGGAAAATATGTAGATAATACATTGTTTTAAATAAAGGTGTTCGATGATTTGAAGTATGATATACATAATATTAATGTAACAAGTTATTAATTATAACATCAATGTATCTATTAATTGTATCAATGTAAGCTTACATTATATTGATTTAATAAATTGTTAGTGTTAGGATAGATGTATCGATTAAATATATCAATGTATGCATTCATTATATTCACAAATTTTTTCTATTATGTATAGGGTAGAGGGTCATATGTCGCCATACCATACCATAACATTCAGCAGGTTTATGCTTGTTATATGCATTACACCGTATACTGTTTATAAGAGTTAGGTTAATGCAAACAGTGCATGTGTCGGGACAGCGAATTTGTGAAAATAGGTAAGAATATTTATATATTTTTTACTTTAGATTTTTCTCCAGTTCTAATTTGTGCAAGATATACAATATTGCATCATTATTTTAATAATACTAAAATTATTTAAAACAAATTTTATTTTTAACATTTTTTATTTTTTCTGATGTAAATGGTACTTTACTCTTAAGACAACTTTTTTTATTTTCTAGGCACCAGTAATATCATATCGACATGTTGACTATGGGCAATGAATTTTCAGGATAAGTATTTTTTTAAGAATGACTCGATGAAATTAAAAAAATGGTCGATTAGGTACCTACGTCATAGGTATAGATAGTTAAGTCCATCTGGGGGCACACTATATGCATTTTAATATGATGTATTTCAGATATGCATTTTAGATTTTATATTTTGTACAGATCGACATGGATTACAACGTGGCTTTCAAAAATGGAGATGGTCTTCTCAATGGTTGGCCCCATTACTATGAAAATCTGATTAAATTTCTGTACAACAAAAATAATCTGAGAGAAAAAACATCGAGAGCTTTGGTAGAGTGTATAAAAACACCAGATGAATCTAACGAAAGTAAGAAACGAAACGAAAGTATTCAGATTCTCGAAATGGAGCGCTATTCCTGGCCCTACATGGTTTCTTTGTGCCAACAAATAAAATTGTTAAAAAATATGCTAATGGAAAAAACAACACAACAAAGTTCACAATAAAGGATTCAATAGACTCCTTTATTTTCCAGAATATGCAAGAAGTAGAGGATCGGCTAAACCATTGAAATAAATGTGAAACCAGCTTTCAGCCTTTCGTTTAGTGTATTGGAAAATATTGCTTCCAAATACAAGAGATATTTTTGTATTTTGACAATATATGATTTAAATTCTTCAATCTTCTTAGAGCAGTGGATATATGCTTCAAAGCAATTTATTTATTTAATATAGATTTTCCGACAGAGTCGATAATGTCTTATACCTTTATACAAAGCTTCTTTTATAAATTGAAACCTTATCAAAGCTATCATAAAGTTTTAATTTTAAGTGAATTTCTGAAAAATGAGAGTTATGAATAATAATTATCAATAATTAAAACAAATTTTACATTTATTTGCTTTTTATTTGTGTATATTTTGTTATAAAAGTCAAATACCTTTTTTATGTTTTCTGCAACCTTCTGAAGTGTATCGGTCTATATTTGAAACATCCTGTACGTAGGTAAAATAAAAAATTTGATGAATATTATGTTATTAAGGCAATAACTAAGATTCATCATGTCAATGTATACTTGTACATTGAATCAACGAATGACGTTAAATTATAATAACGAACAAATTCATCGGAAACATGTACTATTACCTTAACTCAATAATTAAGTTCTAATCATATTTATGTACGAATACCTTGACCTAATAAATGATGTTTATTGAATAAATATATGATTTTATTAGAACAATGTATAAGTACATCAAATGAGTAACTGACGCTAATTACATCAATGAATAAATTTATTGAAATAATGTATACGTATATCAAATCAATAACTGATCGTTATATTTATAAATGATTTATTGAATAAATCAAAAAAAGTTTATTTTAAATACTACCAATTTTTGTTTATTTAATGTACGATTTATTGTTTAATGTAAATGAACATCAATATATGTAAAACTATACATTGGCTCAATAAAATCGTACATCGGCTGAATTTCAATTAACTTGATTATTAACACAATGTACTGTTTTATTGTATTTACGGACATTTTTGGTTCTGTGTACTTATCAATCCAACCTTTTTTCGCAGTGTCTTGGGTGTCATACCAGGTTTCGTCCAAATAATAAATCTGTTTTCCTTTATCTTTAAATTCTTTTATTTTCTTTAAATATTCTATTCCACAATTTATGATTCCTTGATTTTCTATTACGGCAGCACGCTTATTAACAATTTTAAATTTGAAACCCAATTTTTTAAGCCTCCGTCGTAATACGCTTTCGGAACAAGATGAAGCTCTGTCAGTTCGGTTAAAATTGTTTCTATAAAATATGAAAACAATGTAGTTCCCACCAACTTCATTGTTTTTATATTTTTCGTAAATTAAATTTCTGCTTGGAGCCAAGTCCAAATCTCTGGATATTCCTGTATCAGATCTCTTTTCAACCTACTTCAAAAAAGGAGGTTGTCAATTCGACTGTATGTTTTTTTTTTGTATGTTCGTGACCTCAGAGCTCCGTCATTAATAAATCTATTTTAAAAGATTTTTTTTATTGGAAAAGGGGTGTTTTCAAGAGAGTCCAGTTTCAGTTTTATTGACATTTGACATGGGGAACTAACCAGATATACCAGAAGAAATGGCGAATTCGCCGGTCGCAACCCTAATTTATAGATTTTTAAATTAGTTAAAAAGATATTATGTATCGGATCAAATTGTGAAGCTGCAAATCATTCTCGAATCAACTTAATCATCATAAAAATGAGTCCAGCCGTTTAGGCGAGGTTCGATGACAACACACAACACTAGAAATTATCAAGAAATCCTTTACCGAGGCTCTTCAGAATTATGTACGATTTATTTTATTGGTAGTTTATACTTCAATTTACTATCAATATCTACCATTCTCACAGTGATACTTTTATGGCACATTAGTTTTGACAGAGAACTCACATTAATATAAAACGACTACCTAGTGTACTATTTATAATTGTTCTCACTGAACATATTGATATAATATATATATATATATATATATATATATATATATATATATATATATATATATATATATATATATATATATATATATATATATATATATATATATATATATATATATATATATATATATATATATATAAAAAAAATGTACTACAAAGTAAAAAATAAAATATTTTTAACAAAAAAACATAACCGACTTCAATAAAACCTATTTAGTAAAAAATAAGTACGTTATTCTACTACTATCACTACTTAGAATACAATCAATTTATTATACAATTATTGTTATTTTTGAAGTCGGTGCAAGTCATAAGGAAGTAGCGTCTGACACTGAGTAGTAATAGTAGTAGAATAACGTAATTATTTTTTTACTTTTTAGTGCATTTTTTATAATAGATTTTATTGGTCGGTTTTGTTTTTTTGTTAAAAATATTTTATTTCTTGTTTTGTTTCCTTTCTTTACAAGTACTGTAAGTTCCTACTTCTGAATCCTCGCCTATATCTGAATCATCGAATTCAACCTGGGTATAAAATTCAAAGCAGGTTCGTTTTCAATATCAGGATCCACATTTTCACAATACTTCTTCTCCAATGGCATCGAAATAATATAATTATTCTTCCACGGTCGAAACATTATTCATTATAAACTATTACAAGAGTCTGGTTAACAGTGAAACTCTGCAGGCAATACGAAGCATGAAATAGTTAATTTAGCGTGTGGTTGCTACTGTCTTACACTCCTCAGAAAAACCATGCACGACCCTTCCTCGGTTTTTACTTAGGACGAGGCAATGATCCGATGCTTATACGAACTTTTACTTTTTTTACGAATATGAATTATTTTTTACGGGTACTATACTTTATGCCATGGACAGCACACCCCTGTAACAGTAACTTCTCGAAATATATTATATAATAACTACCTACAGCGACGTAAGAAATATATTTTTTTATATTTGAAAATTTCGTTTAAACGCCATATTCCATCCTTGAAGATAA